>WURT03060438.1:0-55524 GCA_009936505.3 Holothuria glaberrima | reverse complement strand
ATTGCAGTGCAAGCATTATCGATTTTCATAGTTTTTGTGGTTATTTTTTAACAATTAAAACAATATTTGGAAGAAATACTTATGTGAGGGATCTTTATTTATCTTTATTATTCGGGTGGACTGCTTAAACGTTATTCCAACACTTTGGACAAGGCTGTGTTATGTATTTCCCTTTTCTGAAACAGGTAGAGCCCCTCTAAGTGACTTTCAACTTGACCATTCAACCTAGAGGTTGTTTGAAAGGCCATAGTAGTCTCCAAGGTGAAAGCAGAGGTGAAGCAGGGAAACTGCCTCAATGATATGTTAGTAATATAATGAGGGTACTCTTTAAATAAATTAAGCCAGAGCTTGCATTGTAACTTCAGTTCTGTCCATGAGAAAAAGGTTTTTTTGTCATTAAAAAAATTCCCTTGAGGCCATGATTGTTAACCATACTGCTGTTAGACTGGGAGGGAGTCTGTTTTAATCCTTCTCTTTTTAAAACATTGACATTGTACAAACGCAAACAATTTCAGCTGGATTTGAGACCAATTGAATAGCCATATCACACACAAGTACATTATCATTTAAATTTCTGATTAGTAAAAATAATAATTCAGGCCTTGGAGGGCAGTTGTTTAACCATGCTAAGCGACCACAGATGTGGGAGAAGCCTATGTGGCTTATGAATTACAACTTCACGTTGGGTGGCTAACCAACTCAGCAATTTAGATCAAATTTGGTCTCTATTGAATTTGAAAGGCCAGTTCAGATGGGAAAACCATAGATTGCTCTTGAATGAAAAACCCACCTTACTTTGACCCGGCCAGGGATCGAACCCTGAACCTCCTGTTTGCCAAGCTTTATCGCTTCAAATGCCACCCCCTTTATCCACTCGGCCACAGCACCGGTAGTCAACTACAGTGCAACCTGAGTGACTGGATGGCAAAGTAAATCATCAGAAAAATTCATTTACTGGAGTGTGTCAGTAAGGCCCAGCAAACACATCCAGATGCTCTTCTGCTTTTCCTTTAGTTTTCAAGTTTCTCCTTCAGTAGCATATGGTGCATTAGCTTACAGCATGTTTTTATTTTTTATTCTGTTACAATATATCACCATGAAGTGCTATTAAAACTCCAAAACATATTTTGTTTTTCATAGTGGACAACCAAATTTCGGGAAGGACAACCAATTTTTTAATCCAGGTTGTCCTCCAGACAACCAATTTCATTTGCAAAAAGATCATCACTGCAGTCATTACAAATTGTAGCCCTCACCTCATTTGCTAGGTCAATAAGGGTTACATAGGCTATTCCAGGGTACATTCCATCCAGATAAAGTTTGACCTGCGCAGCAAACATGTCCCTGTGCAGGCTAAACTGTCTTGTTTTCCCACCTGCACACTTTTGCAGATTTAAGTGAATTCTGCACATTTTTCATCACTTTGAAGTTGTTCCCCCCAGAGCAGATCATCCGTAAATTGATTCATGCCATCACTGTTGTGCAAACGACAGAGGCACGTAGCCTATGTAAGGTACCAGTACGGCATACATGCCGCCGTTCTTATCTGGTGATATACAATGGTAATGGTAGGCTTGTGCAGTGCTGAATATTGGTATTCCGGTTTGTCCCACACATTTTTTCCATTCCTTGTTTTCATTCCCTGCTCACACAAAAAGTTTAGATTCTGGCATTCCATGTAAAGCTAATGTTAACTTACGCCAAGGTTTCAGCATTTGTTCACCAACAAAACACAAGTGAGATTCATACCACACTTTGTAGGCCTACCATAATATTGCCTACTCTACAATGATTATTGATCATACACGAAGCAAAAAGTCACACACATGTATACTTTCCTACGTATTTGGCAGGAAATATTCATATTTTGAGTGGCACTCCATGTGATGTAAGTGGAAACATACAATAGCAGAAATATTTATAGCTGCAATTTTGACTTAGAGCAAGTTTACCGCACAAAATACAGTCAATACTGTAGGTACAGTAAGTTGTACCCCAAGATCGATTCCTCTCGCCGCTATGCCAAGCAATTTTCTTCATCTATGCTGAAGACCTTCAGCGTATAGTGCATGAAATGCACACAGGCATAGCCTATATTGTATTGCACCATTTTCCATCCAAGGACCTCTCAGATCGAAAAAATTTTTCCAAATTGGAGGGCAATACCCCCTCCCCATGGACCTCTCCTTTGGCTATCCATTCAGAATGTCACATTAGAGAATTGACTGGGCTCTTTAATCCTCCTTGTGTAAATATAGGTTACAGACATCTTTTCCTTACCCATGTTAGAACTTAGAAAATTTGTGCAAGACTGAAAGTGATCTATTATCTCATTCCATTCCTTCTTTTAAAAACTAAACTTATATTAAATTTAAATTCCCCAGATTTATGATGAATGCCATGCATTGACTTTGTGGCACATAAACCACATGCAGGGTATCATAAAAGTGTTCAGTATGGTGCCCTCAAATCAAAGGGAAAGTCAGCAACATTCATTAAAAGATTTTTACTAACAGGTTAACTTGCTTCAATTCATACGCACTCAATATTAACTCTTGTGAAAACATTTCTTATCTTTCTTTATTTGAACAAAGATGCTGTACCCACACCTTAGATTCATACTGGCTTGCAGAATAGTTGAAAGTCCACTGGCATTGATCTTCTGGTCTAAATAAAAATTGTGTAAAAGATTCATTTAGGGCAAGTATTTTAACCTGGGAGTGTCTTCTGTTCATAAGCAGTTGAAGATGGACCACTTTGGAAGTAAATGATGGATGGTAATAAATTCTATAAATTTAGAGAGCTGCTGGGGTCATTTTACTTTGGTAAACTTTGTGTTGAAGATTAGATGGTTTTAATGCTTCTTTATCCACAGACAGTTTTCCAATTTATAGCAATTACAAAGGACTGTGGAACAGAGTCTTGTGGTCTTTACCACTTTTGTCAATGACATTTTACTGTGGCAAAAAATGGTGTGTACCACAACTCTATCCCGTAATCCTTTGTAATTTGCCATTGGGAAAAGTGTGATGTTGGGCTGGGCTGGAGTGTCATACAGGTATGCGATCAAAGTAAGCTCTCTTGTCCTTGCCAAAGTCCTATCTCAAGTTTTTTCTTGGCTTGTCTTATACGTAGCTGCCTCCAGCTGGCTGTATAAATTTACTACAATTGTAACAACAATGGAGGTCAATGTAGGTCCTACTGTGGTGCAATTACCATGTAAATTTTAAGACTTTCTAGTGACTAGTATCCTCTCTGACTTCTAAGATTATCTTATCCCAAGGCTATACTATCTGGTTTTGATATAATTTTAACATAGGCCTAACATTTGATTAAGTACTGTAGGCTGCATTCTTAAAATTGTGTAGGTCTCCTCATAATACTTTGGTCACACCACCTGACTGGAAATGTAGTAAAAAAAATCAACATTTTTTTATGCCTTAGTAAAAGCATGAATATAAATTTTAAACCTTGTATACATCCTGTTGTGTTTTAGTAGATTTGGCAGTAGGCTGCATCTTATCACAAAAAAAAAGGGTCGGACTACAGTATGCCTAATCATTGAGAGAAAACTTGAACTTCTAAATATCCCACCTAGGCAATATCCAGCTAGAATACAAATGACTAACTCTTGGACAGTTCGAACCCAGGTAATTCCCAGTTTCCTGTCCCAGATAGTTTCCACACCAGGGCAGTTGCCACCCAGCCAAGTCTACAGGCCCGAGTCTCCAGTTGAATTCTAAATTGTCGAGGTGATAATTGTCTGTGTTAAATATCTTTGGTCTTCATATCTATAGTTAAACACAGGTGTTAGTTGAGACGAGTAATGAAAGAGAACAGTTCCAGTAGGAGAAGAAGAGATCACAGGAGCCGTTAAAAACATGGTGTGTTACGATAATATTATGGTGCAATCTGCACAATAAAGAACTGTAGATCTTTGTTATCACATAGGCTACTGTAGTTCATTATAGGACAGTTTGGTGACCTGTAGTAACATATAATACTAGGTATAAAGTTACCCTGCATGTAAAGCTTACAGTTTGAAAACTACTTAACCCAGTAAAATGTGGATGTAAATTAAGTAATATGTCACCTGTACACAAAAGAGGAATCATCAAATGTAGTGTGGTGCAGTGAGGGTCAAAACAAAAAAAGCTCTTCAGCAAAACAAATCAATGGGACATTTGGGCCAAAAGTTTGAAATACAGCTAAAAAAAAAGTAAACCATCATACTGTAAACCATCAGTCTCTAGCTATTAGCTCATTCCAACATCTTGTTTTACCTTGTAATATTATTTCCCTGCGATAAATAAATCTTAAGGGATGTGATTAGGAAGTTGGCAAAATTGATGGATTCATCATCCCACATCTAATAGGTAAATTTGACTTTCCATTGTACATGGAACAATTATTTTGGAACTTAATGTATTTTGTTGACTCTCTGTTATACAGTGTCTTTTAAAGGGGATATGACATCCCCCAAATCAGGGCATTGCTAATAACTCGCTGCCGAAACATTTAGGAATAGCCCTAGAGTGCTACAGGAAGTACAGTTGAAAGTTGCACTTTTGATATTTGCACTTTGATTGCTAAATATGCCAAAAATAAATGAAACAAAGACAGAGCTGGTAATTTTCACTCTCACTTCCTCCCCAACTTCCTCCATTTCCCTAAATGTCTGTGGTGTGGGCATCACCTCATCAAAAACAGCAAGAAATCTTGGACATTCCTTTGATCACAAAACGAACTTCGAGACCCACATTAACAAAATATGCCAATCACCCTACAGTATATTCAAGTGGAATATTTTTTCCAGGATCTGAAAAAACCCACCTCAAAACATCTGTGAATCATTTATTCATGATTGGATAGCTGCAACAGTCTACTCTATGGTCTTCCGGATACTCAAAATTTCTAAGTTACGACACATCAAAATGTAGCTAGAATTCTGACTGGCATGAAACATATTGAATGTAATTATGCTACTCCTGTTTCAAAGCCCTCCATTGGCTACCAGTTAAGCAATGCAAATTTCTTATAAGCTTGTCATTACTACTTTCAAATGTATGTTACAAGTCAAGCTTCCCCTTTACTTGTGTGATACAATTCATTGGTATGTGCCAGGTCAAAAACTAAGGTCATAGTTTTATTTGATCCTTAGGACTCCACCATTAAGCACCAAACTGGGTGACCGCGCTTTCTCGGTGGCAGCACCCAGGTTATGGAACGCTTTGCCTCACAGTATTAGAATAATTGATTCTTTGGATATTTCTTAAACGTAGGGTTAAGGCATACTTCTTACAGCTAACTTTTGATTTTAACTTTTCTTGTTTTGATTATGTACATTCATTTGTTTTTGTATCATGTTTATGCGCTGTAGAGCTTTTTAATTTTAGCACATTGTTTATGTTGGTTACTATTATTAATGTTGATTATTACTGATAGACATTCATTCAAACAATAGTTTCACTCTGGTTGGCCAATGACTTCATGTACATGGTCAATTGTGTTCCCAAGTAATCTCACACAAACTGTGTTCTACAATATTGCCTGTATAAAGCAATTTAAACTCGGTGCAGGCTACTGAGGCTCTGTCTTAGAGGTGCACTAGACAGGTTTGGTTAAATTAGAAGAGGTGATAGAAGTAGGGAGTATTGTTACTGTCTGGGGTGATATAAGATAGCCTTTAAAAGATGTGTGCTATGGTAAAAAAAATTTACCAAAGAGCAGCCAGTATTTCCTCTTGAAATTGGGTTCAAGCAAGCAAAGTTAGCTAGTTTAGTGGCACTTCAGTCTGGCTCATATAATCGAATATGTTGGTTGGTTGACTGAATTTGATGGCAAACCTACACTGTGCCAAGTGGGAGTTAAACCAAAGTATCTGGAGAAAGATCCATGTTCCTGGAGTGGAACTGGAATACATGTTTTGGCAAAATATATTGGTGTATATCAGCTAGCTATAAAGTAGTTTGCCATCCGAAGACCCTGCAACTGGGTTCAGTCATGTGCAGCTTTTAGCTATTAAAGGGTAGATTATGTCTGTTTCTTGATTCCAAAGTCATATGCATACATTTTTCTCTTCGTTTTTACAGATATAACAAGCTTAGTCGTCATGTGAGAGTGCTAGCAGATAAAATAAAGAAACTTGATTCTAAAGATCCTTTCAGGATACAGGCCACATCACAGCTATTGGATAAATTGTGAGTAAAATAAGATTTTAGTGTCAGTTTGAGGGAATTAAGGTCAGTGGTACCTAAGTGTGTTTGGGCCATCTTTCAGTTTAAAGTTGAATTTTCGCTTTCAATTACGTCGTAGCCAGGGCTTCGTTCAAAAACTTTTGTTTTTGTTAAAATTTTGGGCTCCTCAAATACACTGCAGGCCATTTTTGTACATATCATGGGGCAAGAGTGGCCCAAGGGCCACCACTTCAGAACCTAGGAATTAAGTTAATTTATACCCCTTTCGAAGGTCAGTCCATGATACTACAGTATAGTGCTATGAAGGTATGAAAGTTAGACGTTCAATGAGCTGTGTCTGTGATTGGCCCAGAAGAGAGCTCCTTACAGTGCATGAAAATTTGTGAGTGTAAAACTGCTTTGACTTAGTTTGAAAAATGCTTGCAGACAAATTTTCTTTATCTTATGTGTGAATATGTACTATCAGAACTTTGAAAAAATTAGTACTTTTTATGTTTTTTATATCCTCATCCCGATACCATCGATATCACCATTTACCACATGTACATATTGTCTCTGGGAACCCTTGATGGCAAGGGATGTAACTGTTTGGAGCATTGATTCCTGTGTACTGTAATCTTTCTTGTCATTTTAGATACAAAATGGGACTGATTGCCACCAAGAGCAACCTAGAGAACTGCATGAATGTATCTGCCTCATCTTTCTGCAGAAGACGGCTACCGGTTGTAATGGTTAGACTCAATATGGCTGAGAGCGTTAAGACAGCAGTTGAATTTATTGAGCAAGGGCATGTCAGGGTAGGCCCTGACTTAGTAGTAGATCCAGCATTTTTGGTGAACAGGTATGTTGGAAAAATAAAGCAGTAGTCATGGGCAACAAGTGTAGTAGAAGGGGGATGTGGGTAGGGGTTGGGGGAGAACTTGGAAGTGATGGGGGATCAGATACCATGTGAAGGCAAGCACTCTGTTATCATATGATCCTGATTTACAAAGATATCTCATTTGTACCTAAAACAAAATTGAAAATTCCAGCTGTGATTAGTTAGTGCATGGGGAATATTTTAAGTTAGATTTTTTTAAAATTTTTATGAAACAGAAAAATCATTTGAAACCAACCTCATAATGGTGACCCTTTGATATGTCATAACTTTTTATTCAAAATTAGGAAAGGTACAGGTATGGTCGTATGGAAATAGTTCGAGAAGTTAGAAGGTATCAATAATCATTGAAGTAGGATGGACATTTTAAACAGAATGAAGGCAAACTACTGCCAAATACTAAAATACTGTGCACAATTGCTCATTCACCAAGATCAACAAAATGTAAGTCTATAAAGATTAACAAAGAGCACACATTTTACTACTCTCATCAAAGGAGAGACAGACTGCATGGTCAAGTGGTTAGAGCATCCGTCTTGCAGCCGGATTCCTGGCCGGGTCATACCAAAAACTTCAAAAATGGAACCTCCTGCCGTTGTGCTTGCTGCTCAGCATGTAAGCAATGGAGTAGGGAAAACAAGCCAGTGAGCCACAACTGGAAAAAAGGCAGTGGCCGGCCCGACTTAAACCAGTTGGTTAGAAACTGAGCAGTAATATCTCATTTAACTATTTAATAAACTAAGTCATCAAAGGATCATAAATTTTTCTAATTGTTGGTGTAAATTATTAGTAAAATTCCTCAAAACTGATTCATACCTTTCAATATAATCATTCATATCCCTCTTCTTTGACATTTTGTTCCGAAAAGCCTAGCCATACTGCCAGAGGTGTAGTTACAGTAGGAGTTATGACTCGGCAACAAATATTGGAGTCACCGAAGTGAACAAAGGGCCTTGTCACAGCATAATGCTGTATGGAAAACTCCAAAAATGTTCTCAGACTGATGATCGTATAGGCTACTCGCCTTTCGTTCATTGTGAAAAGTTGCATAGTCTGCCATTTTGAATAAACTCTTTTCAGTTTTCAGTCACTCCCTTGTCAAAATCCCAGACAAAACAGAAGTACAGTTCAGCATTGTACCTATGAAAACGTGACCCCACCTAATTCCATGGCATGAATTGATAAGACTCTAAATAACCTTCAACCATTGTGCACCCTTTGAACTAATTGCTTTCAGATTAAATGTCTAGCATGGTGATTGTGTCTGCTTTATTTCTATTTTTATTTTCTATTTTATTTTTTTTCTTTTCAATAGAAACTTATTTTTAATAGAAACTTAAGGATTTTTTTGTCATGGACAGATGGTTATGAAAATTAGAATTTTCTTAATGCCAATGCATGGACCTGTCCTAGATAAATTTATGTGATTAAGCAGCTGTAAAGTAAATTGCTTTAAGATTAAATTTCTGCAGTGGAATGATTTTTTACACCCTGTTTGTACTTTTTTTTGGCTAGATCAAGACTTAAAAGATCTTGTTACCTGGATGGATAGCTGTGAAAATTAAAACTTTCTCTGTACAAAGAACCCAAGCTATAGGGGGATTTCATGTGATGCAAAACAAGTGGGATGCCAGGCACTGAAGGGCAAAACACACACACAGTAAGCATAACTGTAGATACTGCTGTGACACAATGGACTCTTGCTCCTCAAAACCAAAGACAAGGGCCATCTTGACCTTTACAACCCAAGAGAGGCTTGATCATGTGGTGTTGGTGAACCACTTCTGTATGACCTTTGTACCATTGTGCACCCTTAGAGTTAATGGTCTTATAAATTCCTGCTTTGGTATGCATATTGTTTGTATTCATGTTATTTTGTATATATTTTTTACAGAAACTTGGAAGATTTTGTTACATGGACAGACACATCTAAAATACGGAAACACATCATGGAATACAACCAAGAGGTTAGTGAGGGCAGCAGTAATGCATTCTAATTGACATGTTTTCACATAATAAGCCAGTTCACAGTTAGAGTTAATGATATTAAAATGTCGTGATAATAATATGTTGTCAAAGGTCAAAGGGTACTAACACGGATATGTAAAGTGTATAATAACTTTTTTGAACGCTCACCTAAGGATAGTGCTCATCCTGGAAACAGGAAACTTCACAGATATTACCCCCATACATAGAACAATAAAATTATCCAAAAATGGAATGAAGTGGCTCGGTTTTCGAAGAGTTACAGGAGTTTAAGTGAAGACTGTCCCTATAATGCTATCAGCAATCATCTCGTTTTTACCCTGTACACTTTTTCATTTTGGGCATGGGCACTTGTAACTATGAACTGGCTTATAGGCAAACCTTTTTATGCTCACCAGTACCACCCACTGGAAAAGTTCTTATAATCTGTGGAAAGCCTCAGGGTCAATAAATATCTGCAGAATACATATTAATACTTCAGTGGATTTAAAGGCAGTATGTTTGCACATGTGTGAATTTCAAATGAAGTCTCATTACCATGTGATACTGTGCAAGACTGCATGTCCTTGTGCACTGGCATAGAGTGTGTTCCTGTGTTATCATTCTCAAACTAAATGGTGTGCAATAAATTTTGCAGTAAATGTTGAACCAACTTTTTCTTGTTAAATTCATATCATTTAAATGTCTGTGGACAAAAACAATTGTTTTACTCAACAGTGGTAGATTAAAGGAAAGGAGAAGTCATCCCAAATTCATTTGAAAACAGCACCTACATATTACAAATTTTCTTTTATTTCCCTTACAAAACTATATGATGTGCCTATGTAAACATATTTCTTATTGAAGGTAGACTTAGCAGTCGTTCTGCATGAATTAGACATATCAGTAAAAAAAATATTGTCACTTGATTAAACAGAGCCATTCATGTCATAGGATACTGGGGTATGCAAATTCAGAGGTGACTGCATATCCCCTTTAAGGTCTTCTGATGAAAAATCTGTTAAAATTATTTCAATATCTTTTACTGTTCACAAGATATACACCTCTTCAAAGTTTGACCATTTCTAAGTTTTCTCATTAGCTATGCAAAACTTTTGATGTGGAGTATTGCACAGTGTTAATCCGTTGTAAATTATTTGTTAATTATTATGTATATTATTAAGCTTTATATATTCTTTAGCTTTGTCCTACTAGGCATCATTTTTAGTGCAAACTATACACCTACATGCCATACTATCTCCTCACATAATTTAAAGGAAAAAAATTACCATTTTCTTGGATACTGACCATCTGGCAAACATAAAAAATTTCAGGAAACAAAAAATGCAAAATATATTAATAGAAAGTGCCCCAAGGGCATTATCTTTGACCTAAGTGTGACCTTTTTAAGCTCTTCAGTTAAAATGCTTTGTGTTGAGAATATTGAGCAGGAGGGATTGCTTGTACAGTTATTGTTTTGTTTTTCTTTGTTACAGAGAGATGACTTTGACTTTTTCTGATGTTGTCATGATGAGGCTACTGCAAACCTCCAAAACATGTCAGCTGGATGGACCGTGAAGCAATCTGCTGTCATGGTGTCCTGTGGTACGAAATAAGGGAGTGATTGGCCGAATGAGCTGGTACACTGGTTGTGCGATGTGTCGCCATGGTTTCTTCTGTGAAGTACTTCATGATAAGGCTCTCCAGGCCAGTAGTAGAGGGAACGGATGGGCAGGCCGGGGGGGGGGGGGCGGGTGGCAGGGAAAACCCCCTCTAGAAAATTGATCCCTGTAGAAAAGTTTTGAGGAGGGCAGGCAGGGGGAGACCCCTCCAGAAAATTGGTCCCCAGAAATAATTTGAGAACAGAAATGACTATTGCCTCAATACATGGTAACGTATCTCAACCCCGCTGGAAGCTGTTGTGTTTTCATTCTATGTTCAAAAACTTTAACATTACATGAGATGCAGTGTGATGGGACACAGACTATAATAATTAGTATCAGTGTAATAAACAGTGGAAACAGTGGAAAACATTTTAATTGAACATGTGAATGTGAAGTGTCCAGGATCCTGCATTCCGACTGATGCAGGACCACTTGTTCCCTAAATCCATCTTGGGTCTAGTCAATGAAATCTCCAAGTACTTTTTTCCTTTTCATATGGGACTTGGTTTTGCCGTATCCCAGGGAAGTTAACATATGTGGTATTCTCAAAAGAAATGAAATAATTGTAATTAAAGTTGACTGTTCTCTTTATCAGTAAATATATTTCTGTGGAAGATTTTAGGCAAGAAAAGAGGACCAGTCGGGCCGGGACTAGTTATCTTTTAGACCAAAGTTGAGTCATTGATGAGTGGTAAACTATTAGCTATTCACCTTGTCTTTAGTTGTCAGTGGCAGTTGGTAGCATATTTAGAAGAACAATAAGGGTAGGGTTGCTACTTATGTCCACACTAAGAAGGGACATTTTGTAAGGCAGACTGGGGGAGGAGATCATTTGAATTTTGAGTAGCTGCCAGACTATACCGTAGGGTATAGGCAATTTATTCAGGTTAACATCACTTTGTAGATACTAGGCTTTTGGTATTTATTTTCAATGCAAGTACACAGTATTGCAGTATGAAAGGAAATTCATGGATATTCTTGATACAGCACTCTGTATTTATGCAACTTCAAAACTTCACATAAGCTGTATGTATAGTACACAAATGTAAAGACCTTGCTTCTAAAACTTGTATAATCCACTTACAGACTCTTTAATGTTGTCCTAGAAGGTAAAAATCCTCCCTTCTTAGTTTACTTTTAGCCCCTCTTCACATTTAAGCAAAGAACACCTGTCTAATACCCCTCCCACTCATAGCTACAGTAGCTTGCACTGAGCTTAAGTTGCTCAAACCTTTAGCGACATTTCTGTGTGTTAGCAGATGGGAACACAACTGGCTGCAGCAGTCTTCTTTGACCAACCAGAGTGAAGCTATTGTTTGTAGTAATGTCAATCAAAGTGCTGTCACCAATTGGATTTAGAGATATGATCATATTCCTAAATATGTTTGGGAAAATATTGTAGGGTATGTAAAGCAGTGGTGCTTAACCGGTACGCTACGGAGTCAGCCGGAAAAATGAGAAAAGTTGGGAAAGGTTTATTTATCTATCATTATTTTTAGAAACTGTTTATCTCACTCCCACACTTATGGAATTTTAGTATTATCTTTGCTTAGTGATGGAACTTGGCTTGTATGGTTAAGTTTTAAAAATAGGTAGAGCTTCCCTTTAGGATATTGGTGAAAGGTGGCCCTCAAATAATTTCAACTGTCCAAAAGTGGCCCTGACCTAAAGAGGGTTGCCCTATAGTATACTGTGGTATCCTTACTCATGTTTGATTCTGCTCAATCTTGTGAGAATATCTTTGTCACCAAATTGTTAAATTCAAGTAGATTAGCTCTTTGATTTACGTTTTGGTTGAAATATTTACATTCTGAAACATAAGGAAGATTTGAAAGGGAAATGAGAGATTTGTTAGATCTAACTCAAGTTTCATATTAATGTCAACTGCTCACTGCCTTTAAATGGAATGGACTGTTCTCCTAGGGGAATATGGCAGGGATGATGCAGGAATTAAAGGGATTTTCCAGAGACAACATTTAGTAGGTATAAAAAATGCAGAAAATTTTTCCTCTTAGGAGGTGAAAAACACATCTCAATAGCTTGCAGCATTTGGAAGATACAAATTTTGAAAGAAATGAAATTTTTTCTCAAGATGAAGTGCATTATGGGAAATCTGTTATGTCATGGCGGCACATTTGACATAGAATTGAATTTCTTTATGATATTAGTGCTGCTGTAGGGAACATTTCACAACTTTGTTTGTTATGCCCCACATAATAATGTAGATTTGTGCTAAATCTACATGGAAACATATTCAAACATTCCAACAGTATCAAATTTCAAAGACAAACAGGGCATTCAATTATAAAGAAAATCAAAGGGAATCTGAGGCAGTGTGCCCACTTTACATAACAATCTATGACCTTGATGAGTACTGGAGGTATTTTTTGACAAAATTAAGCACTCTTTATTATGAGATATCTCCAGTTAGGAAAAGAGTATTGCTATGGGGTATGGAGGGCATGGATTGGGAAATTTTTCTCTTTCACATGAGACCCTTGTGAAATGCCACTGGAAAATGCCTTTAATTTAAAGTGCAACTGTCACAGGAGAGAAAAGACAAGTGCCATTTCTATGTGCAAGAAGTGTCATCTGATTCCTGGGAGTCTCTTTACCAATCTTTTAAAGAGTTGGTGACTAAGGAAGGAATGCTGTTACATATTTTTTGGTTTACCTACCTTAGTCATGTGACTTATTGCACAAATAATAAGAAAAAAAGGATTTGAGGGCATCTCAGATGTAGCTGTGGTGAAAAGAGCTATTCTGCATTCAACTTTATTTCAGGTGGTACTGTGGTCACATGAATGCTTACTGTATGCAAATTTTATTGGCAATTTCTAATGAATATAGACCTTATGCATGTGATGACCTAGAGAAAAAAATGCTCCCTCATTTGAAGTCATGCGTATATCATTGGAAGTTACATGATCAAATGCAGACATGTGATTTGTTAACCAATCTGATATATGCCTAAATGCCTAAAATGTACTACACACTCATGCAAAATTTACTGAGTGCGTACCATTTGTTTTATTGTTTTGCCTCTAAAGTGATGTTGCGTGATGTCAATGCATAAGGTCTTTAGAGCCCATCATATTTTCAAGCAAATGACATCATGACAGGTTGAAAAAAGATTTGATCGAGTGTGCTTACACTGTTATCACAGTGACAAGCAAGAAATGTGTAATTTTTCTACTTCTGTGTGCAATCATGCCAGTTTTACACACGCAAACCTTTCATGCACACAAATATCCCTGCACACATGTATTCATGCTCTATTCCGACCAATATCTACGGTGATGTTGTGAATGGTCAAACTTTTGTAACTCGAATTATGTTAATAACTTTAGTTGTGCCGTATTAGAATTTGATACTATAGTTTTGGAATAAATGCCCAGGCCTGTTAAATCGTTTAAAGCTATAAAAAGATCAATTAGCCTACGAGAACATCAAATTTCATAACATGTTTGTGACTAATTGTTGCAATGCATACATTTCAAAGTTATATTCATCAGTTGATTTATAACATTTTGCTGATAAAGTGTCGAGATCAGGTCGTCACAATACCTCATAATCAGTTTGTTGTTACAAATCTAAACATCTTTTTATCTTTCTCTTGTACATGACCTGTACATCAGGAAGTAATAAAGTTCTAAAATCAAAAACAAGAAAAGATCTTGTACTTATTCTTCTGAGTTTTGATCTCTCCATGCAAGTGCTACAAAGACAAATATATAAATATGAATGTGTGTGCAACACTACATATTTCAAAATCAGTTTGTTATTACAAATCTAAACATCTTTTTACCTTTCTCTTGTACATGACCTGTACATCAGGAAATAATAAAGTTCTAAAATCAAAAACAAGAAAAGATCTTGTACTTATTATTCTGAGTTTTGATCTCTCCATGCAAGTGTTACAAAAACAAATATATAAATATGAATGTGTGTGCAACACTCAATATTTCTAATTTTACACAGCCTATGGGTTACCTTAGAACTACTAGTGAAACATTGAAGAGAGATTTCTTGAAAATTGGTGTAAGGTAATAAAATAATTTCAACTGACTGTTCATTTGGGAATTTTATTCTAGTAGTGTTGAGTAAAAACAATTTTGTCTGGTTGCATTCCACTTCTTATAGTAGAGTGGAAAAGTTTTATCTGTTAGTATGGATAGAAAATTTGTGAAGACTTGCAAGGCTTGACAGTAGGAAGTTCAGCTTCTCTCACAGAGTCATCAGTGGGTGGAGTAGTTTCCCTGAGGGCGTGTTATACTCCTCTTCAGTTCACTGCTTTAAGATTAACATTGACAAGTTCTTCCATGACTGTGGTAGAATGTAATTGTACTGGGCTCACTTTATGTTGGCCTGGTTGTCTGGTTGGCTGCTTTGGTGAAGGGTTTGGACTTCAGGGCATCTTATGGGACCTTAGCCCTCCTTTGCCCTTTAACCTGCTATGTGTTATGTTACAGTTTGCTAAAGAAGTACCTTTCAGTAGTGACTGGGTGTTCAGTTTTATAGGGGCCTCACCACAGCACATTGAGCATTAGTCAAAGTGTAGCATCGCTTGCTTCAGGTTGTAAAGTTTGGGTACCAAAATCACTTACATGCATACGCATTTGTATTAGATTTTTGTTTTAGTCATAGGTTTGCAAAGGCCTCTGTATTTTTACTTGGGTGCCAAGCAATAATGACTGTAACAATAGCTGTTTATGGTGATTCTGCTTACAGCAGGTAGCATGATACTAACCCCAGAATTGCCCATGAAAAGTGAACTTAAACACTGATAAAAAAAAAAAAAAAAAGAGTGGTGACAAAGTAAAAAAGTACGGACGGAGGGATGTACTCACTTTATGATAAAGGTGATCTTGCAAATGAACTGAAGCACTTATGCAAAAAAAAAACCAAAAAAAAACTGAGTACTAAAAGACAAGTACTCGTCCAGGGTGACCAGACATCCCGTAAAATGCAGAAATTTCCTGTATTTGATTAATTTGTCCCTCATCGCAAATTGAACCTCTATGGGAAGCCAATTTGTACATTATTTCCGTCGTTGCTATTGAAGGTTTCTTATGAAATACAATCAAATAGAAAACACAACTTTGCAGGGGTAGAATGGATAGATAAAACCACTGCAAGCAACATTGAAATGTATCTTAGAGGTGTGGATTAAGAGCCATCGAAAGCCTGCTCACCTGTATACAGGGCGGTATTCATGTAATACATTGTGGGCTAATGTAAAGTAGTGCTGAGGTTCGTTGTCAGTTCTGCAATCTTGTCATCAAAAGACATCCTGTAACCATGATAACACTTTGAATACATTTAGGACCTTTTGTTATACATCACGGTAACTTGAAATCGTCTAATTACTGACTTCCCAGTGCTTTGGATGCACTCAAGCTTTGGGGGACTTCGCCCCGGGTTAACCTACCCAGGCTTCACCCTTGGACCAGGCACTAGGGGGTCCTTACACCTTCGAGTGTACACAACCCGACTTTTAGCTAGTGTCCTGTGTTTCAGTTCTCAAATCTGTTCACCCTGTACTCATCACCCAAAGTTTGACTTTCACTTGGGGGTATAAGTGGAAGTCTCAGATGGTGACTACTCTTTGATTGACATCAGGGTTACAAAATTCAAAAGATGCAGAGTGAGCTCATATTACAAAGCATGGACTGACAGTGCTCTGATTACACATTATAGCCTTAAGTTGTCAATGTGCTCACAAGGATATGCCCTGGCCTTAAAGGAAAAATGCAGTCACCCCATTTTGTATTAGTGTAGTAGTCTACCATATTTCATGAATGGCTCTTGAAAGTCATGTGACTGTATCTAATTCTCACTGAACTGTGAAATTTAGGAGGAGAAACTCCTTGGTTTATCATTTATATGCAATGTTTAAGTCCTAAAATATTACGAAAGATACTTGGAAGAGAAATAAGAAGGGATTTGTGAGATTTAGCTGCTGTTTCAAAATAAGTTTGTGGTGACTGCTCACTCTTTAAGCAATAAACTAGGTTTGTGTCTGCACACAGAGAAGCTGAAGACAGTGGTAAGCAGGGCTAGAAATAACTAGTTGGGAGAATTGAAATTGTCTGTGATGATGAAAGCATCTGTCTTTAAGTCAATTGTAGTATTATGTCTTTTTATTATTCAAAACTGCATTTTGAATGAAAAAGACAGAAACCTCTCCCCAATTATACAAGCTCTTCTAGCTCAATATCTCAGTGGTCATGATGTATCAGTTTAATACCAGTGCAAACGGCCTACTTGTCAGCTTTCATAGTGCGGGTAGCTTATGAGTGATGCACACTGTCACTTCTACAAGGGTCCAGAGGCAAGAAAAAGGACGAATTTGGTGTGTAAGCTAGTAAATGGAGGCGTAATTAGTGATACACTCTTAGTTATCTCAGAAAAAATGTAGCTTATCCTAGTAGTTATGGGAACAAAATGAATAGCTAAAACATGTCAGAGAATCTCTGGCCTGTTAAGCAACACTCCCCTGCCAAACTGTCATGAGTGGGAACCTTACTTGATTTAAAAAATGTGACTGAGTGGAGTCATTATCATTCAAATACACCAAACATCAAATAGGACAGGATTGATCACATATCTTCCTTTTCAAATTTTTATTTTACAAAACATACCATACAAAAGTACACTTTTCAATGACATTGACTAACATTCATGATTAGTTTTAATATTGCTTACTTCTGACAACTAGTAATGCCCCATAACAGCCGGATGGTTCCCTACTCTTCCATCGTACATTGATATGAGCGTCTCAAAGCGATTAGGTTTACCCTCTTGGACTACAGCTGGAAGCACTGGATCAGTAGCACCTTTGGGTAAGGGATAAAATTCCTGGACTGTCTTTTGTTTTTGTTTTTGATGAATTACTCTGTTTTGGGCAGTAATCAGCCTATCGTTTGCTTCTTGCAAAAGTTTAGAGTCAAGGGCAGCACGCTCAACAGCCACTTGTGCTTGTCTCATAAGTTTCCGATGCTCTAGATATCTCTGCACTAATTCTGCTTGGCTCTTTTGATAACCACGTTCACTTTTAACGATGTTAACTTTCCTTTTAAATTGTTGGCTGGTAATTATCTGCCTATCATGTTTCAATAAAGCTTTTGATATCGAAGAATACTGACCATTAAAGTCTGATGTAAATAATCGTTCTTGATTAAATGTTTTTGTCTGTTCAGTTTGTTTGCTTAATTTTTCTTTTCTCAGTTCCAGCTCTTCCTGTTGGAGTAAAGTTTGTTGTTTTAAAGCCTCCGCAATGTCAAACATGTCTTGATCTCTTCTCTGAAGAACAGCAAGTCTCTTATCCTCCAGATACGACTGCCGCCTTGCTTTGGCAAGCTCCCGTTGCTCTCGAAGGCTCAACACATAGTCTGATTTTTCCACCATGTCTTCTACTCGCTCTCGATCCTTGTATGCCTGTTGCACTGCCCTCAGAGATGACATACCCATAGTTCCCTGGACTTTTGCAAAAAGCCTTTGGTTTAAATTAGGTTTCTTCTTCTTCTTTATTACTCTTCTTGGCTGTGGTATGTTATCAATTACATCTTTGTGTGAGGTCCTAATGTCTTTCCCAGTTTCACGTTTCTCTAAGAGCATTTCTTGCATATGATCACCACGATGGAGGAGTGATTTATGAACACCAACACGGAATTTAATGGGGGTCTCCTCTTCATCTGAGTCAACTTCTCTGTGGAGATCACTATCGTCCAGTGGTCCTAACATCTCATTGACAGTTACAAATTTAGGTTTTTGTGAAGTTGGTTGAATCAGTTGAGCTTTCAGTTTACCAGTGTCCTTCTCAATATCACTAGGCTGTATAAAACTGGAGCTTTGCTGGATCAACATTTGTGATGAGCCAGGTTCAATAGTCATGTACGAGAGATCTAAAGGGACCAATTGAGTGGCTGCTTCTAATTTGGTGAGGTCAATCATTATGTTTGCTCGATGTCGCTGTGTTGGTGAGGGGGTAAAACGATCATGATCCTGAATATTCTTCATCTGAGAATAAACAAACAACTAAAGAATTAATACATAAGCAAGAGCTCCTGCATCATAAGGTAAACATAATGGTCTGTGAAAGGTACATGAATTTGCATTGAGTAAATTGAGTCTCTTGACAAATTCAAGCGATGAAAGAGAGTTTTCTGATCATGAACAGCTGCATGCACCCCAAATTTGTTTACACTGTACCCACTTTTTTAAGGCATAATCTCAAAACAATCAGTCAGTTAGATGAGGTTTTACGGCTCAGTTTGTAACCAATTGGTTTAAGTCAGGCTGGTCACAGCCTTTTTTCCAGTTGTGGCTCACTGGCTTATTTTCCCTACTTCATTGCTTATGCTGAGCACCAAGCACAATGACAGTATCAGAATGCATTATGAACTCTTAAGGGTAGTTTATGCAATGTGATTTAAATTCATAAGAACAAAGTTAAAATTTTTGCCAATAAAAAAAAAAATTCCTTGCAAATCAGAATTATTTTGGCTGAATGAAATTTGATAGGTGATCTCAGTTTGAAAATCAAGCATGGGGAACAATAAGATTTTCAGTAAAAGTTTAAAACTACCAGCAAACTAGAAGAAAATTTCCTTAAATTCCAAATAGCTAGTAAAACTCAACTCATTCAAGAATGCAGTGACATACACAGGATTTCTCTCAAGCGATGGGGGGGGGGGGGTATGCAATATATTGAGTGATTGCCAGCCTAGGGGAGGGGTCTAAGGGGAGGGTTTTTCAAAAATTAGGTGTCCTTACATGCAAGCTGGTGCCACATATGCTACCTTTGTAACTAAAATTTGTGTTACAAAATCTGTGTATTTTCAGGAAATAAAAATAAAACTGGAACCCGTGTGGAGGCCATGGGGAGACAACACTTCCCCTCTGAAAATTTTTGAAAAATTAGGTGTAATTATGTGCAATCTGGTGCCACATATGCTACCTTTTTAATTAAATTTGTGTAACCAAATTTGTGTATTTTCAGGAACTAAAAAAAAAACTGGAATCAGTGAGGTGGACATGGTAAGACAACCCCTCCCCTTTGAAAATTTTTGAAAAATTAGGTGTCCTTATGTGCAATCTGGTGCCACATATGCTACCTTTTGAAGTAAAATTTGTTACAAAATTTGCATATTTTCAGTAACTAAAATAAAAAAAATTGGAATCAGTGAGGGGGCTATGGGGAGACAGCCCTTTCCCTCTGAAAATTTTTGAAAAATTAGGTGTCCTTATGTGCAATCTGGTGCCCCTTATGCTACCTTTTTAATTAAATTTGTGTATTTTCAGGAACTAAAAAAAAAACTGGAATCAGTGAGGGGGCAGGCGGAGGCCATGCCCCCCGTGTACGCCACTGCAAGAATGATTGCCTTAGACATAGCATATTAGTGCAACTAGCTAAAGAGCAGAGACTGTTTGAAGTGAGTCTTTAGTATAAAGGCAGGACAAGATGAAAAAACAAAATTTGAAATGAACAATCTAATGCATTTTTAGCAGATAAATTACCTGACCATAGATGTGCTTGGTCAAAGCCCTGGGTTGCACAATCATGCCGCCTGGAGAAATGGACCCTGGACGTCTGTTCTTCAGGTAAGTGTCATAGTCAAGCTTATTGCTGACTGTCACATCAAGACTTGTTTTGTTCACATCAGGCACAGGGGAGGCTGATGTAATCTTTACAGGGGCAGCTGCAGTTCTCTGATTGGACCATCCCTTGGTCTTTTTAAGTGATCCTTCAGATTTAAGTTTTGAAAGCTTTGGTGGACGGTATTTTAGGCCTTTATACTTTCGCCAGTAACGCTGAATAGCTACAGCAGCCCTGCAAAATATTCACCAAGATGACAAACTATTCCCACATATACAAATGACACACACAAAATAATGATTACAATCACTTTTTCACCTTCTTGCAATTTTTACTACTCATCAGTAGCTCTAAATTGACTAAAAAGCTTTTCCTGGTTAGTACAAATGAAACTGCCTAAATTAACTACTTACTGCATATTTTCTCATATTTCTCATTGCTTACAAACAATTGGTAGTCTTAGCCCCTTATCACCCCTTGGAAATTTTGTGTCTCCCATAACAAAATGAGTTAAAAACAATGTGTTTTGGGGGTGTCCTGAAAGGTTAGGGGAGCTATGTATTTACTTTCAACAACCATGGGGAAAAACATTTGGCTGGTGGCAGCTCTAAAAGAAGTGAGTAGTTGGCAGATAAGATCTGTCCACCCCTACCCCGGCAAAAACTAGGCATTAATGCTCCTTAAAATTTGCCCAATATTTTTTACCAAATTGCATCTAAGGACCCTAAGATATTAAAAAATATTGCAAATAGGAGGGGGACCCTCACTCCCCTTAGACCCCTCCCCCAGGACAGCAGTCTAAAAACAATGTTCAGCCCCCTCCCCTGGTTGGAAACAGCTTCAGACACCTATGACTTGGATAATACCACATAGTACATGAAGTTGTATCACAGAGTATTTGCTTTCTTCCAGATTTCTTTGTTCCACTTAAAATAAAGCTAACCTCAGGAAACACAACATGTACTGTATACTATCATGTTTAGAATAGCAATAACACTTGGTGGGTACTGCACAAAATTGTCAGCAGAGTGGATGCTGTTTCCTCACATCCTACCATGCCTTCCAAAACACTGTTTGGACATTACTGATGAAACAAGAAACCATACACCCTTTCCAAAACATCCCATATTTCAGTTTCATTTCTTTTATTGTTGGCTTAAAATAGATGCTTTATAAGCTATAAATATACCCACTTTCACATGATGTTGAGTCAAATATAATATGTTGTTTGAAGCCACAGTAACTTACCATATTCTACTTGCAGTTAGTGCCCTAGCCCTACACCTTCCCAGAAAACCTCTGATATATCTTTGTATGATGAAAACAGGAGAGTGCTTTGCTTGTATGGTGGTAACTTTCCTCAAGATCTCACGTACTGTCTCTTCTTCCTCTTGGATGCTTTTCTCCTTAAGAGAGAAAGAAAAAACATGTTAAATACTTTGAAAACATGTTAGTGTGTTATGTGAGAAGTATTATTAAGTCCTAAATGTACATGATTTCAAAATGATGTAATAAACTGATGTTTAAATATATGTGGCTGGTTGCAAGGCATTGCAAGCCAATAGGATATCAGACGGAGCTCTCTCATAACTTACCATGACCTTTTGCCAAGTGCACTGCAAGCTTTGAAGAAGAAAGGAAGAGTACCATATAACTTATGATTTCTACAGGTAGTTAGGAGCCCCACATATAGAAAATGTCGTAGTCCCCATCCCTCACTCTCACCCAGCCCCGTCCCTATTTTTTGTGTAGACCTATGATGTACAATGCTAAATGAGACAGTTGAAAAAAAATAAATAAAAGTACAGTCTCACCTGTTTTAAATTCTGAAGAGAGTTTAAGTGGAAGGCATTGTGCAATGCACTAAAATGCCCTCCAAAGTTGGCATCTTCAATTATTTCTTCATCGGATATTACGTGGAAATCCAAGGCTCTGAGGGAAAAGATGCTGTAATGACAAAGAGAGAGCATTCATTTGATACACTGATTTGGAGAAATTACACAGGCAGAATATAACACACTTGTTTTAATGTAATCGTGTAGTCCTACTAAAGCAAGAGGTCGATCTTGGGATAGATCATCCTATGAGAATATGTAATAGCAAAGAGATTGCTCCTTTTGATATGTTCCAGTGGATAAAGTATGAACAAAGAAAAAAAAAGACACTTTTTTTGCCAAATTAACTTGAAAAGTGGCAAATCATTGTGCAACCCAAATTAAAACAGTGAATAAATTTCCACATTTATTTAGCATAAGAAATTGCCGTGAAGATGGGAATCAAGTAGGTGGATTCGCAACATCCAACTTCTGAGATACAGCCAAAACTTCCTCTTGTAGTTCCGGACATCTGGTTGGACCAGATTTTTTTCACAGGTTCCAAAGAGAAAACTTTTAAACATATCTATGCAATCAATTAGTGACACCTAAGGGAGTGGGGACATCTGAAAGCCTCTAGCTGACTATGTGACACAGTACTGTATATGTTACTACTGTATGTCTTTGAAGTCGTCAGTGATATTGCTTGGTAGGGTCTGGAATGATCCAGAACATAGTTTAAAGCCAATTCTCACTGACTTTCAATTACATTTTGTGTCTTGCATACAATAAAAGTCTGTTACTGTAGATTGCTACTCAGAAAATAAATGTTAGTACTCAAAGCCTGTTCTGAATTACTGATTCATATGATAAATGTGTGCATACACACAGGCCAATATATTTTCAGCTCCAGTATTTTAGATCCATGTGCATATGATATTTTTTCGAAGCAAGTTTTATGATGTGGAAGTCTTACTTCCACAGGCCCACAGCCAGGGCAGGGAAAATGTTTATATCCTGGGAATGGTGTCAAATTTTCCAAAGTTCCTGCCATATTTTCATGTACAGGTACACAAAAGGTGTAAATTTCCCTCTAATGATCACAATTCCCCTTCAAATACCCAAATTTCCCAGGAAGGAGCCTCCCAGCTTTCCAACTTTTCCCACCCAGGCCTACAGCCCAGTAATGTAAATTGAAATGAAAAATGAAGATCTGCAGTATTAAACCAAAAATACCTACAGTAGAATAATCTCTTATTATGTGGGAACTTATAGTAAAAACAATTTTGATAAGAATGTACATTACTTTATGGATTTTCTCTAAAGATCTGGCCACAATCAAATATTTTTTCATTATCTGGCTGGATAGTCCCACTGGGACAGATATTCTGTGCATTCCTATATAAATAAACTTTACGCTTTTAAACTCTGTGTTACACTGTGCACTTAAATTTTTAACTCCTTATTAAAGGTGCAATTTGAACAATAAATTAATGCTGAGGCCATGTATGTATTTTTACATTGTCATTCTCACCTTGAGCCTCATTTAAATGGAGAAAGGAGTCACCCCAATTTATTTTCATAAATATGGTAAATCTTACAAATTTATCTATTTTCAAAAATTTGCTAGAAATCTTACAAACCCCCTCAGTATCTAATGTTTATGAATGAAAACACTGAATATTGAAGGTAAGCACAGGACTTATTCTGAATGAATTTAACAAATTATAAGTAACAAACTTATTGTTACATGGTTGATAGCAGCCTTTCCTGAATTAGAATGATGGGGGTACACCAATTCAAATTGGGGGAACTGCATTTTCCCTTTAAAATTCTTACCTGTTTACAACATGATGTCTGTAGCTTCTCTTTAAACTGATAGGAGTGTCAAACAGGGTCAAAACCTGTAGGTCTGGAGATGAGCCTAGACTTTGCAAACATGATAATCGGCTTATGCTATTGTTGTGTAAATAAAGTATCTTCAGGTCTGGAAGGTTTTTCCAAAATTTTGCTCCTGGTAATGATGATATCTAAAGATATATATAAGAAGAAACAAAAATCCTTTGAAGATTATGGGCTACATGCTTTCTCAAAATTCAGGAAACTACTCAACAGATTAAATGCAGTGAGCACAAAGTCGCACATAGCACTTTTCTATGGTGGCGCTGAGGGAGGGGGAAGGGGGGATGGGGCTTGGGAGTGCAAGCCCCCAACTGTCTCTTGGCTCCGAGGAGCCTCCCACAGTAGAAAATTCATGTGAAACTCCTTGAAAATAGTAGCTACAGCTAGAGGCACCAGGAGGAGGAGTCCACTACAGTTTTTTTGGATCAATACACCATTGTTTTACACAAGTACCTGTGGAATTTGTTGACCTCATCACATTCAGATTTCAAAAGTTTGGCATTGACTGATGATATTATAAATTTCTGTACTTTTACTGGAATAATTGTACTCACACTGAGAGACAATATACGGTATTTATACTCATAGACCAAATATTGTCCACATAGCAATTGCAAAGGATTTTGGGATAGAGATTTGGTGTTCATCTTTTTAATAGTATTTACTGTGGCAAAACGAGCATACCAAAATTTTATCCCACAATCCTTTGTATTAATTGCAGTTTGGAAAAGGGTCTATGCAATGTCACCACACAAGTCTGCATAGGTATTTCAAAGATCTAGTACTTAAAGTTCGTCCAGATCCAGAACTTGTAACACAATTTTTTGGTACTTGCACTTCACTGAAGTCATACCTTTTGATCATGATGGCTCATACTTAGGATTCTGACTCAAGCAAAGACTTAATAAACTTTAATCTTAGATGACGTGAGACAGGCTCAAGGGTTATGTCACCACTGCCATTCCACCCTTGGAAAGTTGAAACAAAAGTACTCCAGCATTGATCTGAGAACACAGAGTCTTCATGTCGAGCATCAGTTGGCACTGTCCTTATTTCTGTTTCTCATTTACAAGTCATCATTTCATGATTAAAATGTGATAATATTTTCAATATATTTAAGCTACCATATAAGTTTTCCCTGGCTTCATGGTAATCTTTGAGTAAATATTATTCAGGGACTCAAGCTTTAGACAGAATGATGGACTTGAACAACTATTTTACCCAGTCTGTGTCATCTAATGTTCACCAGTACGTAGAGCAAGGCTAGAACTTATCTAAACTCACCTGGTTCTCATGTAAATCCAATTTTACAAGGCATGTGCAGCTCATCAAAGCATCAAAACTTGTGATGAAATTTCCTGGAAGACTACAATATTTCAGATTGTTACAAGATCCAATTTCTCCTAAATCCTTCAGTCTCATGTTAAATAAAGACACTTGAATAACATCCTCAACAGTTTTTCTCTTCGACTCTGATGTAAACTTCTCTAAGAGAAATTTACTTGATGGGGATATTAAAAATCCATTTTCTTGTGCTTGTTTGACAAATTCTACATGTCGCTCTTTCTCCATCACTTCCCTGAGACGGTGAGGTTTTTGCTGCTCTTGGAGCCATGCTATGAGTTGTAAGTTGTTACTTGAAGGTGTTGGAAACATATTGAGAGAGACTGGGTTCAAAGGTTAACAAGTTGAGCTATTTTACAAAACCATGGTAAGAAATTGTCTTACATCAGTGGACATTTGCTCAGGCAAGACTTGTAACATCTGTTGATAGGAAAAAGGAGGAGAATTTCTTGTAAAATGTTAGTTACTGTATTAAAGATATGAGAAATAAACAAGTCAACAAAATAAAAAATTAAATGTATTCAGTTAAGGTTTGGAAGAACATGATATGGTGCAAACATGATATTTTGGTTGTGTCCAAAAGGTGAATTCATAGATGGTAATGGTACTGAAACAACATAATGTTAATGATTGAATCTAGAGTCAATCAGTACAGAAAAAGAGCAATAATAATACTCTAAAATTACCACAGTCAAGGATAATTATGTTTAAAAAAGACTGTCATCTTTTTTATCAAAATTTTGAATGAAGAGTTCACCCAAGACGTTCTCAATTGCCTACATTTTTGTTAACACAAAATTGTTGATCATCCTTTTGCCGAAACTTGAAAACTTGGTCATGAGTAAAATTTTTCCTTTGAAAATGAAAAATAATGTGACAAATACTCGCTTTTGGAAGAAAATATGATATAGGCCTAGGCGTGCTTAAGTTAGAATCACATTGTGTCTTGGCCTAGGCCACATGTTATATAGTCCTAGGCTAGGCCTATAGGCCTAGGCTACTAGCATTTAGAATGCAGTGATTGACTAAAGGGTATCCAGTCACAATGTCCCTTTACCAAAATGTCCCAAAATGGTATAGCTGATGCACAATGTGCACATAAGTTTGAAAAAATAGACTAAGCCTTAAGTTATCCCCTCAAGTGGCTACACCAGCTACATCTGCTACATTGTGAAGAGAACATATTTTATGGTCTTGTTAAGAAATATTGAAAAAAAAAACGAAATGTTTCTCCTGGAGTGGCTAAGCCGGCTCCACCGGCTTCGTCGTGAGGCAAAGACATCCTTCTGGTCGAGTACACACTAACATACTGCAAGGTTACCAAATGTTGCAAAAAAAATCTTAAGTCCAAAGCTTTTCCCTGACGTGGCAACACTGGCTACACTGGCTACATCGTGACGGCATAGCCAGCTACACCATGGACGTATTTCATGGCAGGGTATTCTATAGTTGTACCCCGTGGTATTACATATGTATATAATACAAATACGTCCCCATGTGTGATACGTGAACAATTAGAAATCAGAATTGTATCTAGAAATATTTTCTTCATGTGTTAAAAAAATTCAAGTGTAGGGCCTAGGAGATATGATCATTATTTGAATTGTTTAGATCTAAGTAGTTGACTGTTATTAAGTTTACGAAAGATTGTTTCTGCACAGTTACATCGCGACATGAAGAAAAGTAATTAGTGCCGCTGTAGGTCTACTTTCTGCATTTCCTACATACCTATGTGCACCACACAAGTATACTGTGAGTTGTGATTAGAGTATATACTTCATTTTTCTTTTATGTTAGGTTATGTTAAGTAAACGACAAATAAAAAAATACATTACAAGGAATGCCTGCAGCATTGAGTTGAATCTGAAAGAGGGCAAATCCTAACTTAAAATGTAAGTCTGTTAGTAGGCTAAGTTTCTGTAAGTGTACTAGGGTAGAGTGACCAGTATTCAACTCCCTATCAGTATTCAACCCCCTTTGATATAAATTCCACATTATTCATTGAATTGAGGCTCTATCCTACATAAAATCATATCAAAGGTAAGAACAACTTCTCTGCTTAATTGTTATCCGCTTTCATGTCACTGATTTGATTTGCAGATAAGTACCTTTTGGAGATATTTGTTTATGAGATTTTGGGGAATTTCTTTGATAAGGTCTTGTAAGGCACATGGTTAAAATCATCAGGAGTGTAATTTTCTGTCATCCATTTGAAAAGGGACTGGTTTCAAAAATAATGAATTGTCAAGCAGCAATTTATAAACAAATTTCAGGAAAAAAGTGATAGGCTTATTAGGGAAAATTTGAAGGGAAATTGAAGGGGGTTGAATACTGGTCACCGAATCTTAATCTGCTACCCAGTATTCAACCCCCTGGTACACGTACTGTACATCTGCGGAATCAAAGATGTAATGAATAAAGTTGAACAGAGTCTTCTGGTCATTTCTCAAAGAAGTCATTATTGTCATGAATCATTTTGCATAATTTTGCAACAATATTCTGAGTCTTACGAAATATCCTAAAATCAATAATTTTGCACTGAAATGTGTGTTACTTGGCCTTGCTGACCTAATAAAAACAAAAACAAATATCAGCAAGGTTAAATTTTCTTCTAAAAGGCATTTAAAATTTTTTTTAACAATTAAACTGAACATAAGTAATAAAGATACTTCATATTTGCTTAGTATGATCAGTTTATCTGAATTGTACTTTACTAAATGAATTTTTCAGGTATAATGAGCAGGGGTCACATACTGGTCTTCAAAATTGAATACTGGTAACAGGGGATTGAATACTGGGCAGGCAAATCTTAGTATTCAAGGTGACCTTTCTCTGAAGAGAAAGGCTGAATCCATATTTTTCGATGGTGACATATTACCCATAATAATGTCTAACAAATAAATTTTGAATCATATTATTCCATTTTACCTGGGAGAAATAATTACAAAAAGTTCCTTAAGGGGTCGAATGCTGGTCACTCTACCCTCCTGGGTGTAAAAACAATGCGCTAGACAAGTAATACTAATACTAGTGAGTAGGGCCTAGGCTAGGCCGCAGTTTGCTGACCTACAGTATGTGTACCAATTTATCAAATTGTACATTGATTCTCTTCCATATTCAGTACAAAGACTAAGTCTTTCATACAGCATTGAAATAACCTTACAAATGTTATTAAGATATCGGTGAACACACTTTAATATGTTTCACGCTATTGGTACACATACAGTAGTATATATGTCATTGTGGCTTCCCATATTACTAGGCCTAGTTCAGGGAACAATTGAAAGCTTACGCGAGAACTAGTCCTCAGTAAAAAACTGTGTGTTGTTCGCCGAGAGCTCACTATACATAGTCCTTAACTACGCACATTGAAAATAGCATGGGGATCGGCTGTCTTTTTGTTGGTTGAAATTTACTTCCTTCTCGCAGCAAATTTTGGACGTAAAATCTTAATTTACTTCCATAACTATTCTTATCCAGATCTTACAGGAATATTGCAGTTGCTTTTGATCACTGAGATCTTCTGGAAAGGGCCAAAAGGTTGAAATGAAATCAGCAACTTTTTCGCAATGTAAAATTTACTGTGTGACTAGGGAACTTTGTTTACATCAGTATGTTAATAATTTCTCTACTACGTCACGAACGATATAGGCCTAATGTTTACGTTGGTAATAGCTATGTGTATGTATAGGAACTACTGTAATCAAATGTTCCTAGTGAAGTCACAATGTTATGCATTCGGCATTCTCAACAAATATTTCTAACACAACAGTAAATTTAAACGAAGCGGCAAAGTTGATGATTTTATTTCAAATTTCTGGAACATTACAGAGGTTTAAAGGGATGAAAAACAACTGCAATATAAGTGTAAGATATGAAAAGGAATCGTTATGGAAGTAAATTAGGATTTTAGGTCCTAGCTTTGCTGTAAGAAGAAAATCAGTTTCGACCAGCAATATGCTGGTCGAAGACCCCGGGTTTTCAATTGAGTGTAGTAAGGACCGTGTATATAGGGAGCTATTCCGCGGCCGGCCATACACGGGCCTTTACTGAGGACTACGTGAGAACTAGCATAGAGGTAGCCTAGCCTAGGCCTATAGGCCTAATACAAGTTACAACTACAAAGTGAGGCTAGGCCTAGGCTACACAAGAACTTTTACGAATCTTACCCGTGATGTTGCCAACTGCAGAAACAAATGAAGGTCATGTCTTTGACGGTTTGGGTTATAATAATAAGGGCTACCACAAATCTTGTTCTATATTGCGATTCAATGCCAGTCTAGTGTAACGTTAGTATTTGGGGTATTGTTACCACATTTACAATTGTTCGGTACAATGCATAGGGCCTATGTAAAGTTAAGTATAGATTTCGTACAGTCATAGGAGTACGTGGTTAACGTTTCAACACTTAATAGGTTGTATATTTACACACATTTCTGGTTGTCGTGACAACACATGTTTGGTCTTTGCAAAACAGCCGTTTTTAGAAATTTATGACTTACTTAACAGTCGTTACAATATTCTTTTGTCCAAAGTTAACGTTTCTCGTTGTTTGACATACGATAAACTATTTTAACTACGCAGGCTTGCACCTCAGGGGAAATCCCTTGTAACTGCAGCTTCTCAGAGTGAAACGGCGACTTATCTAGAGGGTTGCAACTAGATTAGACTGTATTTTCTTCACAAAGGATATGATCAGTGGTGGCGCCAGGCGCCGGCAGGGACCGCGGAGACGGGGGGGGGGCGCCTCAAATTGCTTTCATTGTATTGAACATATTGGGCCGCTTCGATGATTAGCCCCCGCGCTTCAAAATTGACTTCACGGCCCCTGAGGCATCATCTGAAAAGACTGCTCTTCCCAACCCCCTCTCGGGCTGGGGAGTCTTGAAGGGAACGACATTTCTACATTTTTTTTTATAAGACTCAAAATCAAATTTTCTTTCGTGGAAACTTCATTCAGTATTTCAGGGCAGGAAGTGCGCCCAAAGTTGTCGGGGCTTCGGATTACTGCCCCCGTCGGGCAGCTCTGTCCCCTGCCGGGCAAATCCTGGCGCCACTCCCGGGCCTTTATTGCCTTTGCTACTATAATTACGTACTATGAACGTCTTTTAAAAAAGCCAAGGTTCATGGGCCAAAGGCAAAGCTCCCTAGAACAATTTTCATTTACATAGAAAGATCCAAATTGCCATTGGCGTACACATTTTCACTTATCTCTCCCTCTGAAAACATATTCCCCCTCTTCCTTCAAAGTCATCTCTCCCCCTCCATCATGGAGTGCTTTGTCCAGGCTGGCTACGCCAGAAGAAATATTCACATTTATGTACTTCACGATGCCAGTTGTTTTCGATTCGTCCAGGATTGCTAGTACAGCAGGCGCGGATTTGGAATCTACACGCGACTCGACTTGCAAAAAACACAACTGTTTCGGGCTAAGAACTATTTTGCCTTTAGTTTTTTACTTGATCTCTTCTTTCCGTTGTTCGTATGATGTCTACCATTATTCCTTCTTAGTTAAGCACTCTTGCCAGTTCAGTTTAAGAACGGTTTTAAAATTTCTCAAAGTCAATACGGTTTGCACAGCGGCGTAGCTAGAAATTCGATGATCGGGGGGGGGGGGCATGGAGCACGATTTACTATCTGAGCGGAGCGCCACCACTGGTTGGCGCGGAGCGTACAAGAAAATTTTGGCTCCTAAAGGCTCCCAGATGGCCGGAGATTGCATCTCCGGGCTGTTTGACCTGCGCTGAAAATATCTCTAAATTTACATTTCTTGTTCTGGAATTTTGTATGATGAGACGTATTTTAACAGAAAAAAAAAGAAAAATTTTTTTTTTCATAACTCCTCGGTGGAGAGGGGTGTTCTTGATGACCACCCTTCGCTGACAAGCCGCTCCCAGGAGTCAAGAAGTTGAACGCACGCAGCGTCTGTTCTGATAAACGACTCTGCAACTATGTGGTCTGGCACAAGGGCAACCACTTGTGTTGGCGGTTGGGGAGACCAAAATGAAATGATTATCTAAGCGGAGCGCCACCATAGGTTGGGACATTTTCCCCCTACAACCCCCCCCCCAACATTTAAGAAAATGGACATCCCCGAGCCTTTTGAGGCGGTATCGAACCATCGTGAATCTCATTGAAAGTGAATGTTCAGTTTTTGACCACTGGCCTTATAATGTATGCAAACTGGGTCACTTAAAATGTGAATTTGGGAGAGATCACTCACCATAGCATGCCTAACCAGCCAACATTTCAATATCTAACTTTCCTTGCATCCAAGTCCAGCAGACATTATTTCGCGCAACTAACTGAACTCTGTAGTCCAGAGTTGCCAGGTCGAGATTTGGTTTCAAGGCCAAATTTGGACGAAAGATCGCCACTTTACGTCCAGATTTTCAGCCGATCAGCGGTACACTGGAAATTTGAAATTCTACACGGGAACGTGCGTATTGGTATTTTAGAAACATTTTGGAGGAAAATTGTGGAAATTGGTAACGTTATTGGTGCGAATTGATCAAAAGCATTTCGTGGTAAAGTCATTTAGTCAAATACGGCCAAATGGCAACCGTGCTGTAGGGTTAAGTTTCTCGTTGGGAGGATCGGAGAAGGCAAACTAGAACGCAGGGACGCAGCAAATGTCCACGCACGGCACATCATCGTCTCATGATTTTTACGATCCACATGGAGTGCTGGTGCCTGGCGGTGCTGCTGAGGTCCGGGTCATCGGGACGAAAATGTTAACAATGCTAATTTTTGGCAAAAAATCGTTGAAACGTGGAGTATTGACTGGCCTCTCTGAAAAAATAATCATAGCCTAATCAATAATCATTCCTCCTTTTTTGTACTCCCTCCATACATAGGCGTATGAGCCGGGGCAGAGTGGACCACCCAGTCGATTTTTTTTTGGGGGGGAGTGATGCATTTTTTGGGCAGAGCGGAAAGCTGACTGACTGAATTTTTAAGGGGAAATTGGGAATTGGGAGACCCCAAAATTCGGGCAAAATATAGGCCAAAATTTGGGTGGAAGTTTAGTTTGAATGGGTAAAATTACATGATTTGCCCAATTTTTTTGCCCAAATGCCTGAATTTTGCCCGAATTTGACCCCCAGAAAGAAAAGTACCCTCAAAAAATTTCGCGCGCTTCTCGCGGTGGGTTTTTCCTTCCACCTGTAATTCGGGCAAGGTTTCAAAATTCGGGCAATTTTTTCTGCCCCCCACAATTCGGAGGGTCCCATACGCCTACGCCCGGGCCATATCGGGAAACTGGGGTAATCAGGCATTTTTTGAGATCCAGCTCTGTTGAGTTTTTTCTTCTGACCTAAGGTCATAAAATATATTTATAATTTATATAATTTTTTTCGCCATCAGTGAGGGGGGCATGGCCCAATTCCCCCCCTCAAAATACGCCGCTAGGTGAACCGTCAGGGCCACTAGTCAGCGTCGGGACTGCATACTTTACCGTATCGACTAACTTGAAGACTCCCCGACGAAACTGTAAAAAATCATCTACGGGGGGCAGCCTTTCCCGGCGGAGGTATTCCCCTTCCCCCACTTAGCATAAAAAATTAAACATTGAAAAGTAAAACAGTAGCACAGTAAACACAGGGAAACAACTGAAATATAAAAACATACACACACAAACAGATGGCAAGAACAGAGAATGACATATACAATTTAAGAACAAGCCGACGAGTAAGGATAAAAAAACCTTACGAACTATTTTACATTTTAATTGCAGCGGGATACAAACTCTCAGTAAACCTTTTGTTTCCATAAAACACTTTTAACGTTTTCCAGGAGGTGAAATGTGAATAAGCAATTGCTTATCGCTCATAATAGCTTTAGCGCGTTTTTGACATCTTTCAGAGTAAATGGTTTGCAGAGACGGTAGGCTTGTACCAATGATCCTCTCAGAATGACTCTTTACAACCGAGTTCATTCTTTGACAATCTTTTTGTTAGACACGACCAAACCAAACAAGAATTGAGCTACTTAAAATACTTTCGAATTATTGCACGATTAAAATTTTATTAAAATCATCTGATTAACATTAAATGGATTTAAAGTCTTTAAGAAAAGGAGTTATTGTCGGGCTTTGCTTATTAACAGTGCTGAGTTTTCATGCCATTTAAGATCATTGGAAATATGTGAACCGAGGAACTCAAAAGAATCCACAACTTCAATAGTCTGACCGTTAATTGTTAAAGGCTCCTTTTTGTTTTTGATGCGCCGAAAATCAATAATCATTTCTTTAGTTTTAGCAACAATTAGAATCAAGTTATTTAAGTCACACGAATTTAAGATCGAGTACGTTCTAGGGCCTTTAAGAATATCATGTACACTTTACAGGGCATATTGCAAAGACACACCGTGGGAGCGCTATATGTGACGACGGATTAATTGCAAAAAGTGATTCCCAAATTATGCCGGTCGCGAGCCCGATCTCGTGGAAATTTAGCTCCGAGTTACGAGTCAGGACTGTACGAGACCGAATCCGAGTCCTTGCCTTCCGTGTCGGAGTCACGAGTCTGAATCCTTAAAATAGTGACTCGAGAGTCGAGTCCGAGACCGGTCTCGAGTATACTACAGCACTAATATATGCCATTATATTATAATGGCATTATGGCAGATGACAGCATTCCTTCTATGTGACAAATGTGAGATAATTTTTAATGGATAAGGACCTGGGTTGTATGACCGGAAATTGTCATACGCAGATGTATTTCCTTATTTGTGTTCACCCTGGTAGCGTGGGAAGTCAGTTTTTCGTTTGACATACCTACTACTAGCAGTAGAAGAGCCAGGGACGGGCGGGCCTGTCTATTTCAAAATTGCATAACTCCCTGCATAAACAGTGGCCACAATGCAGACTGCGTGATTCCATAAAATGTTTCCTTGTGAATGTTCTCTTCAAAGCCACACGGCAGGAAATTGTATGGTACGTTATTTGATTTGAACTTACTTTTCCGTCACCCCCCTCTTCAGGGCTTTGCACTGGCGGCACAGGACATTCAGTGTCTTGTTGTACAACACGTACGTTCTTTACCAAACTGAATTCTGTGTGACTTAATTCCATCGGACTTGCATAATAAAATATTTTGTCGGTACATTCGCCATTTCTCTGTGCCTCCTACAACCCTTGTGACCCTAGTTATGTCAGTGGGCACCGAGAGGAGGGGGAAGCTGCGTAGCAAGACCCTCGGGGCCCATGGACAAGAGAAGGCGAGGGGCCCCAAAACCAATGATATCATTTTCCTAAGAATCTTCCAGTGTCAATGGGGAGCCACGGGGTAAGAGTGAGACTTTCCACGCATCAGATCCGGGTAATAAAAACATGGCCGCGGGGGGGGGGGGGTTAATTGAAGGACGAAAACCCTTATTTGTTCCCTCCGTAAGAATTTCAAAAACTTTGAGCAATTATTCTTATAACTTGCCCAACGTGTAGCACCAAACTGCATCTAAAGAACCCTCAAATATCCAAAGGGGAACTCCACCACTTAGACTGTCCCCTAGGACGGTGATTCCAAATAACATTCAGGTCCTCAGTAACGAATAGCTTCCTATGCCTATGAAAAAGAAAGAGAACAATTGACTCCACTTGTCTACAGTTCTAGGAAAGCAATGAGTAGAGATATAACAATAGAGACAACAAAGACATGGTATATGAAGAGGCTTTATTCGAACGGGGACATCTAATCATGAAAGCAGCAGGATGGTAAACAAGTTAACCCCCATGCTAAGCAGCAGAGCTGTGAATCTTCGAAATTCCCTACGTCAGAGATTTTACAAAACAGTAGTCAGGTACTACAAGGTGGTAGAATGTTATACCTCGATGGCTTATGGCGTACAATGTAAATTACGTAACAAGTGCTTTCATCACTCCAAAATTTATCCACGCACCAGGACAAGGAACCAAACGGCAAACTTGTAGTGCAATTGAAATGAGGGTCTTTACGCTTAAGTCCGAATCACCTTACGTCGCCCTGATCATCCTTTTTACTGTGCCAGCTATGTTTTACCAGGAAGATGTTACTCATGGTTGTACTATAACTTGTTGACGGTATATGCGAACCCACTATTTCTTAGTTCGCAGAGACTAGGTCTGTGGAACCTTGGAAAGGAAAGATCCTTCCATATTAACTACAGAGCGTACTTGTGAAGGCCCCCATGTCAGGTCCGAGGTACACCGCTTCCTGCTCAGTAAATTGCACTGTAAATGACATTATTCAGATAACAGACTCAGACATTTATGTAACAATAATGACTCATTGTTCCAGTATCATAGCTGGGGGGGGGGGGAGTTGGAATAAAGTCGAAATTAATGTGTCTGATAATTGATTTTACAGTTGCATAGCGGAGGGGTTTGGGGGGGGGGTCGTTGGGAAGATTTGGGAGACGACACTTTCGGTCTGCTACAAAGAAGGATAGCTTTCCTAAAGAAGGAAAAATTTGGTACCGCCAAGGGGGGGGGGGACTCGTTCTCTTATCTGTGCCATTAGGCATTATGGGGGGGGGGTTCTCCCATTTTCAAAAGTAAGAGATTTGTTACACACAATATAGCTGAGTCATGGGAATCAAACTTGAATGCGGTGGGTAAGTAGCATATTTAATTTGATTAAAATCGTGGTAAAATGCCTTAGGTTACACCACGGATCAAATCTAGGAATCTCATGTTCTCACGGAGTGTTAAGCTTTATCAGATCCCATCCTACTATGGCTTCGCGATTCGCTCTTGAAGTAGGACTGAGGAGTCATGATGACCCTACCACCCCCCACTCAGCCTACATTTTGAGCAACTGTTGACGCTCTGCATGTTCTACGCCATTTGGAGTGTATTTTATAGACCCTGAAAGGAGAATGCAATTCGAGAAGCTAATCAACACAGCACTATAGTAAAAGGCCGGTGCTTCTAGGGGCGGATTCGAGATTTTTTTTGGCGGGGAAGGGATTCCAGACTCCGAACAAGTGCGAGTGGAGAAACATTCCGGGCGGCTATTTTCTTTCGAAAGACGGAGGCAGGTCGGGTGAAGTGTTCTCAGTTTTATCATGCTGGGCCTTTCGTTCTAAAAAAGCTTTGTAGTCCAGGGTTTAGTTTTGAGCTGCCCCAGTGGTCATTTCGGTCCAGGGACAACCTTTCTGTGGGTGACCAGAGGATGAAACTATGTAATCGGATATTATCAAGTTTCGGGCCAACATAATGCAGAATTAAACAATCTTAAACAGTAGCGTGTTTAAAGGGGCCGGGGGCACAAGCCCCCTTCTCCGAAGTCAGTCAGGGGAAAATCACTTAGTCGGGGGATTTAACGGATAGGAGAAGAGGAAAAGATAGAAGAGACACATCCGGGCCGTAGCCTGAGGGAGCAGGGGCTACTGCCCCTGAGTTTTCCAAACCGTTAATGGAAATTGGCCTACTTGAGAAAATATACAGAAATGCTGGAAAAGTCCCTTTCCAAATTATAATTTCAGGCCCCCAAAACCTGGAAATTGCATTGAAGGGGTTTTTGGCCCAATTTTTTGTTATTATGTGGGTTTCTCCGCCTGGCGAATAAACCATCTTCCTCCTTCAAGAAACACCTCTTGAGTACACCGCTATATACACCGACTTAAGATAAAATAGCCAATGATTACCTTTAATGATTAGCTTAAGTCAATCTGGCAGCTCCCTGAGTAAATGGGCTTTACAAAGTAACTTTAAATTACAGGTAATAAGCAGCCGCCGCAGACTTATTTTGAACAACAGCTAGATCTTACAAATATCCCCTATTTCACTTCAAGTATCTTTCATGATATGTAAGGACATACTATTGCATATTCAAGTTAAACCAAGGCGTTATTACATGCGTAAATTTCTCAACTCATGCAGTGAGAAACGTATTGTAACATGATTTTCAAGAGCCATTCATGAAACAGGATGACCGGATACACTAATTCAAATTGGGGCGACTGCTATACGTAAAATCTAACTTTCCTTCTTAAAATCTAAATTTGCGGTTTCTAAAGCATGAATTTAAAAGAAAAGAATGCTTAGATGCAACTTTAAAGGTCTAACATGTATCATTTTCCCCATTTCCTTTCAAGGCCTACGTTATGGCTACGCACCAACTGATGGTGGCTCCCCCATTGTCGTACTAAGAGAGCGCTAGGGGGAAATCTGCATCGGGCTCCAACTTTGAAAGGGGGCCATGCATGCCAAAGCCGAAGAATTCAGTAAATACTGAAAAGTTTAGATTTTCTTTTGATTCCAAAGCTTCACCAAAGATAACACCATTTTGGATCTAGGAAAACTTAGAACACGAATTTTTTTCAAAGAGTATAGGTGTAATCCCCCACCTTACGCAATATCCCGTTCAATTACACCCTAACAGGATAGAAAAAAATCACTGAATAATGAGGATTCCTAAACTTGTAATCAAATTCAACGCTTTACGAAGCTTTAGAAAGATAGTGCCATTTTGCATCCCAAGCCACCTCACATAGAGTAACATTTCTCAAAGGGTATAGGACGTCTCCCCCCCCATTCCCTTAGACGGCTTCTCAAGACTTCTGCGTAACCACAAAATATGAAGAATATCACTAAAAAATGAAAATTTGTAAAAGTATAATCAGTTCAAAACTCTGTCAGTGATAGTACAATTTTGAACCTAAGCTAGGTCTTTCATGTGTACCCCTCCCCCTCACCGCCCCTCCCTTTCGCGATGCTACCCAGAACATGTGAAGGGGAAGGATCCGCCTGTGTGCCCCCAGAGATTTTTCCCAGGCTACGGCCCTGTATACTGAGCACTCAAAACTTGGAATTAGCTTACAGAATGAGATTATAAGATTATTTTTTACTCTTAAATCAGACCAAATCAAGATTTCAATTATCAAGAATTCGTTCATTTCATGGGTATGTTTTCGAATTTTCGAGTTTCACAAAATCTGAAACGAAAAAACCTGATCAATAAGGCCCCAAGAACCAATTTACGGCGGTCTTATTACCTTACATTGAAAGAACTTCCGACTGGGCTTCGCCCCTAAACCCCCACCGGGGCTCTGTCCTGGACCCCGTCAGGATCCTTAGTGTGAGCCCCTGGACTCCACGCGTGTAAACTCGCGCTCGTGCACACTTCTCCATGTCATTCGGGAGAATAACAGGTTGTTCCCCCAAATCCGAAATCCTGAGATTACACTAGATAAATACTAATCAGACCACAGCAATATAAATTTGTCCAGGTTTGCACAGTTGCTAATAGACCAACAGCCAGTCTATTTGACGATGTGGTTTTTTGCTAGTAGAATGGATGAACCCTAGGGGAATCCCCTTTTAAGTTCTTGGTTATTTACAAAAATTAAATGAAGTCAAACTCGAAATGGTAGAAACAGTCATTTATAGGGTAGCCTGCGTAGCCCGCTTCTGTGGCTGCCGCACCCTTGTGCTACCGCCCCTGCGGTTTTTTCGTAGCGATGAGCGTAACAAAAAAGTCCGTCCGTTCCTCTGGGTATTTATAGTGTTAAAACCGTGGTAAATGCTTCGGATTACACCACACATCATCCGGATTTGAAAAGCTTTCAGTGCAGTGCCCAAGCTGGCGCTGGATAGTACGCTTCTACGGTTTCGCCATTCACGTTTTGCTATTAATTCTTAGGATGGGCTGGAAGGGCGGGGGGGGGGGAGGTAAGGGAGGCACTTACCACCCACTTTTTTCCAGATCTTAAAAATAGTTGAAATAATACCAAAAAAAAAAAAGAAAATATTGAAAGGAAGTGAGACGAGAGAAATTATGAAGGAATTTTTAATATTAAAGGTAAACTTTGTATTGTAAAATAAAGGAAAATATTAAAACCAATTACCATAAAATTGCCATAAAACTATCGTCGGCTCCCTTACTCGAGCATTCTCGGCGCCCCTCAATGAAAGCTATCTAATACAGTGGCGGAGCTCAAAGGTAGGGAGGCAAGGGGGAATCGTTTTTGTTAGGCCTACCAGAAACAGCAGTAACTCATTTTAAATCTTGTTTCGCGGTTTCTTCTCGTAGAACTTCTTGCGGGTTCCACAGCTTCGTACTTCCATTATCATTGTACTCACCCATGCACAAGTCAAACCCTTCTTATCATAAAAATGTCCTGTTACTCCGAGCATGAAGCTACTACGAAGTGGTAGCTCCATGCTCCGAGTAAAGAGAATCACACCCGCTGCTGCGAAGCACGTGAAAAAAATATAAGGAATTACTTAAAGGTGGCCACCCTGTCGCTGGCCTCGAATGTGTGATGGCTCCAATTGTATCCACTGTACCTAACTTTTTTCCAAGCACACACTGCACAGCGCGACGCAGCAGCCGCGGGTCCCCGGGTCCAAGGGGTCCGGACCCCCTGCCCTTGGTCAACGAAAAAAAAATCAGCCATTTTTCCCCCATTAGGAGAAACTGGGCCAAAAGTGCCTAAAAATCTTCATTTTCAGACCAAAAAGTGTCCAAATTGAGGAGGTGGTCATTCATTCCTACGCCCCATCAGTTTGAATTATAGCTCAAAACATACGCCAAAGAAATGTCCGTGACACTGAGTACTTTCCACTCTTCCCGAAATTACCCGAAATCCGGCAAATTTTGGTGCTGTGCGGGAAATTTTCTGGAAAGAGAATAATTTTGGGAAATATCGGCAAATCCAGGAACTGGAAGAAATATCATCAGCACTGGCGTACACCAGGGGGGGGGGGGAAACTGTGCCATGCCCCCACTGATGCCTATTTGTTTTAAGTTTTAAGTTCCTAAAAAAGGAATTTTTTTAAACAATTTCTTTCTACAAAAGGTAGCATATGTGGCACCAGATTGCATGTAAGGACACCCCTCCCCTTAGACCTCCCCTTAGGTCAGCGATCACACAAATTACTGCATGCCCCCCTTGAGAGATATCATGGGTACGCCACTGTGCACCAGATTGTATTGAGGTTAGTTACTTATCCAACATTCAGACCCCCTGAAAAAATTTTTGGATCCGCCCCTGCGCAGCTCACCGGTGTGATCCCCTTCAAGCTTTTATTAAAATGGTCACAATGTGATTTTTGTGATCTGTTTAGTGCACAACCGATGAGCTTTCAGATAACCAAATGTTTCACTCTAATGGCTGGCTTTCATCCTTTAAATACCTTCTGGGGACGTTGCCTCCAGATCTCAACAGGGGCCCTACGGGGGGGGGGGAGGGAGGGGCCACCGGGACATGCTAGTCCCTCTACTTTCAGACATCAAATTCAACACCTGGGGTGAATCATAGTGCGAAACTGACTCCTAAAACTTGCCCTTTTTAATTAAGTGTAATCACACAATAGTATGATAAAGTGCCATATCTGTATGAGAAGCTATATTGTCAAACGGTCAGACTCGGAACTGAGGAACCTGGAATCGGAATTGGCTCGGAATGGGGGGGGGGGCAACGTACTCGGAATTGGCCTCGAATCAAATTGGCGAAAAACTGGGTTAAATGGGCTTGGATACATCCCCACACCCCAGCTGTCCTACGTGTAGTACAAATGAAAAAATATAGCCTGAATAAGTGCGTGCAAAAATTAAAAAAAAAAAATGTTTAAATACATCATAGAAACGTTTTAGTTAATTTGAAACCGCAACATTTATCTTTTATATTATACAAGTGTATACAGTTGTGACTTAAGTCAGTACGTACTGCCTATAAGCAGCAAGTGAAAACTATATTTGAAGTGAAATTGGATGGATCATTTTGAGGCACGATCCACTGGTTACTTTTTCAATCACCACTAAAAGATAAATGGAGGTCCTCCCCCGAAAATTATGAAATTGAACCTGGTAAGATGTAATTTCCTGTCATCTATCACATTATTCACAAACTTTACAGAGCCCTGTTATGTGGTAAAGTAACAAGACCCGTAAACTCATTGTATCTACCTTTTATGAATAGAAATTCAGAGTTCAACTACAAGAAATCTGTTTAATATCGTTTTAACCCCAGTTTAAATTTATACCCTTTTTTCAAAACCCCTCCTTAATGTTTAGTACACCCTAAGTCTCGAAACCGTTTCTTGGTAGCGCTAGCACCCTGCCATTGACCCAGACCGGCACTTACCCTGTCTTGCGTGACACAGAAAAAGGCATCGTGCTGTTGGAGATGGGAGGGGAGGGGGAAGTTTTGTTAAGGATGCAGTTTCAAGATTAACAAAACAGAAAATATGGAACAGGACTTTTTAAATTTTCCTTTTCCTGCAAGATCCCTTGGGCTCAGGCTATCCGCCTCTGACTGGACCTGAAAGGAAGGTTGCAAGCTCGTAGCCAAGGGGCAAGGGGCCCCCCTTGAAAATTTTCCCCCTAGAAAGAAAATCATTTTCTTAATACACTTTAGTACATATCGTCCCAAAAATATTCCCCCCTGGAAGCCATCCCTCCCTACCCAATCAGTATACCTTTTCCGGTTACGGACCTGAAAGGGGAGACACTTTATGTAAGGCTACCTCAAACTGAGGTGAATAGACAACTGATAGGAGATGAATAGACTGAAAAGCCTGAAGTGATTAGGATTAGTAGGTGTCTATTCACTTCAGTTTGAGGTTGGCTTACATGAAGTATATACCCTGAAAGGCTGTCTTAGTTTGAGTAACACGGAAAAATTCTAGTTGGTTAAACATTCAGAACAGGACACGAGTATACATAGTGCGAAACTTACACTGTATAGTCCATGAAAGCTAACTCAATTGAAAGGTATAAATGACTACTGATCCTATACACTTAAATCTATTCTGCTCAGTGAAATCCTTTTTAGGTGTCTAATCACTTCAGGTTGAAGCATGCTCAATACATGAATTATCTCTCAAAACTTGAACGAGACCTCATTGTGGTAGAAAGCTGCGAGCCGGAGGATTACAGCAAAGACGCCGTGAAAAACAGGATGTATGAACAGACCTGAACAAGCAGGGGAGCTAACACTGAAAGCAACATGATAGTAAGCAAGCTAATCCCAGTGCAACACAATGCAGTGCTGTGAATCTTCAAAATTCTTAGATGAAAGCACATATATCGGCAGAACAGGGTTTGAAACAGAAATGAACCTTCCGTAACAAGTTTACCTAAGAGGTTGATGTGGAATCAGAAGAGAAACTTGCAGTGAATAAATATGTTCATAGGCATAGAAGGCGGAGGGGTGAGGGACCAAAGCTTAAACCACCCAGTAAAAAAGGGGTGGGCGGAAGTATTGCCGCTCTAAATTTAAGGACGTAAATTCCTTATTTCTATGTCTTCAGTCTTCAGTCATAAACTCCAAAAAAGCTTAGAGAGACATCACAGAGTACACAGTCAACAGTTGACAAGCCAAAAAGGGAGACGCAACCACCACAAAAAGTGCAAAAGTGCCAAATTATGTCTGCAAAAAAGCAAAAATTCTTGAGTAATTGTCCCTAAAATTTGGTCAATATGGTGCAACAATTTATCTAAGAACCCTCAAATACTCAACCCCATTTAGACCCCCAGACAGCAGTTTGAAACAACTTTCAGTCCCTCTCTAGTTGAGAACAGCTTTCTACGCCACACGACCGGCCTTTCACACAAGGGTGGTGGTAAGGGCCGGTCCCAGAAATTTCAATGGTAAGAAGATCATGATTCTCCCCTAACGATCATAGCATGATAGATAGGACTAGGTAGGAGTGCAAGCCATGTTTTTGCTAGTAATGGATGGTGTGGGGTTAGAACGCTTGTCCCTATCTGTGTTCAACGACATACCCTCATCACCACTGATCACTGCAGTACTATATTTCACCACGGAAGTCATAGTGCCTTATACTGTACATTATGCCAAGACCTTCAATGAATGACATTTTTTTTATCTGAAATAGTATGGGGATATCACAAGCCGGAAAAGAGTCTCTTGCCCTTGTCCTTAAAAGTTGTTCTTAGTAAACCCCCTTAAACTTGATCAGAGTAGCACCTTCTTGCTTGGTGACATCAAGTTTTTTTTTTTCTTGCCTAGTTGCGCTATGTGTATTATAGCTCTTTTACCAAGCATGTTAAGTAAAAAAATCTGTTACATGCATGCAAATCAACTGATCATAATTTCAATAGGCACTACGTCTGCGAAGATTTGAATATAAAATTCCTCGACGTCATTTGTTATTTGCCGAAGCTTGCTCCTTTATTTCCACTTTTGGTCCCCAACTTAAATTAACAATATCTGTGAAACCTTACCCACATATAAAGGGAAAATGCAACCTCCCAATTTGAATTTGTACCCAACATCCTCATACAGCCTTCTCTTCTCAGTCATGTGAAGATATATTTTATTTACCTTCAAGCAGAATAACTCCTCTTTTTGTCCTCAGTATTAAATGATTTACACAGAAACATAATGAAAGATATTTGTGAGTGAAATAACACATTTGAAAAATTTAGGAGACTTTTGAAAATATACTGGGAATGTTCTCTCCATTTGTAAAATATGACCTGAATGCAGGGAAGGCCTGTATTGAAACAAAGACAATTTCCTCATAAAACTGTTCTAGAGTTGTTAGACATATGACAAGAAAGAAGCTCACGCACGATCAAAACCGAATCTGGCACAGGGTCCTACATGAGCCCTTGTGGTAACACTGGTTTCTCGACCCTGTGGAACCAAAATAATGTTTATTTTCTTCTTATTCAAAAACAAATTCATACGAAACAGTTGTTAGGCATGTTTAAGTAATTTCCATCTAGGAACCAAAGTGAAGAAAAAAAAAAACTCATTTTTGGAGACAACTTTTCTTGCTTCCCTGGGCCATTGTACCATACAAAAACTTGAGAATTTGGTCAGGTGATGTGAGTATGCATTGACAAAAAAGCGCAAAAATACCGTCACTGTTACACTGCTGGCGTAAGTTGTCCAAACAAAAATTGGTGGCGCTCGTAGCCATTTGAGGAAGATGGTTATTCAAGTTTTTGGAAGAGGGCGCTATTTGTTTTCTCAATTATTACATTAAAAAAATTCGACAATGGAAAGAGCCAGGCATTCAGGAATTCTGGCCGGTGTTGAACCCCACACTTGCAGGCACCGTCAATCAGGCATCCATGTAGCACCCTTCTACCTACAGTGCTGCTCAGCAGTCTTTGTAGATGACCACAATCCCCCTCACTAGGTCGGCGATACATTGGGGAGGAACCTATCCGCCTCCCAGTGCAATCAGGATAGGACCATGTGTGAACACTACCGTCCGAGTCTCGCCAAGTAGAATGTTTATGAGTTCTTTATATAATAGGACATTTTCAACTATCTTATGGATATAGTGAAGATTTTTAACTCAAAATTACAACCACTGTTATTACGCAGAAAAGTTAGTTTTTCTCCCAGCAGTAGTGGAATTAGTTTTGAAATACATGCAAATGTGTTACTTCGAAATTTCTTGCAGTAATCTTGTCATTTTTGCCTTTTCGTGAATTTTGGATACCAAAAAACGGGAAACATATGTCACCTTGTTCCAAGAAAGCATGCGCGTGAATTTATCATACCGCCGTAGTCGGTTATCGCAGGCCTCGATTTTACCGATATCGTAAGTAGTCATGCAAATACCAGGCTTGTAGGTAGTTCTTCCACGGTTACAGTCGTTATCGGTTATTGCACAGCTAGCTAGGAATGAGGGAATGGCTTATCGTGGATGAACCATCCCGTGTTTCTTCGTAACTGGGATTCACCTTCACTTAGGTTTGTTTTATTATTCTAAAAGATTTAGGCATATACTTCCAGGCGGTTAGGAGTGGGATATTAGAATAATAATAGAATGCAAGGGCGGATAAATGATAGCTAGCCCTAGCTGCAGTGAAACGGTAGCTAGGCCTAGGCTAGGACAGTGGGATATTCTGCTATGAGTGTCTAGGCACACTGTGTGTACCTAGCCCACTTTCGTAAGCAGGCGGGGATGATGGGGGAAGGGAAGGGTAGAAAGGTGGAAGGGGAGAGGAAAAGCCTCCACCCTCATGCAGCAAAAATATTAAAGGAGACAATGATGAGAAAAAGAAAAAGAGTAAACAAAAACAGAAAGATGTATAACATTGTCATTTGTCATAGTAATTGTATTAGTCCCTAAGCATTTCTCAAAGCACCCATTATTTGTAGGCCGGCCTAGATGTTGAGTAATTATTACATCATGGAAGCGTCCACAACCCCTTGGTTATTCCTACTTCCCCCTTGCTCATTCTCCAGTGCACGTTGATTGCTTGGGCACTAAGCCTGTATCATTTCAATAGCGTAACATAATTGGGGGGGGAGGGGGTGGTTTCCCCCCACTTGTCCTGGGATGGTCTGTCGGTACATTTGCTGATCTTATTGATACATCCGCTGACAGTGGAACTTAATAGGCATATCATATATTTAATATGCGCAGAAAGTATTCCACGTGGCTCTTTATTAGGTCCGTACGCAGTAAGTTCTGTAACAATTCTTTCCATAATTTCAAAAAATTTTTGCCCGCTACACGTGCTTTCATCTTTAGTTCTATCTAGCTGTAATGCCAGCCATTTCCAACATACTGGATGTATTCAACATTAAAGGTTCCACAAATGTTGTAGTCGTGATTCAATAGAAACAAAATTAAATGAAACGTCGCGAAATTCCAACCTCTTTTTCTTATCTTTTGGAAGATCCTTCAACCTGACCATTGTGGCAAATATATGTTGTAAAGAAAAAGATTTTCCAGTTTCATCTGGGAGCCTAAATGGGTAAGATGAAAAATGTACTCCCCAAAGAAGACCATGCAGTCGCAGCATCAAATTTCTTGGTTTGCTCTTAAGAAGGGCAGATTTTTTGATAAAAACCCACTTTTTCAACTTTTCTTTATGAAAACAAAAATTTGAATTTGTTTGCAATATAATCCCAATTTTTTCAGCACGCTTCGTGCGCCTTTTTTTTGAGTGTGCATCATTTCAGCAGCCTTTTGCTTCCGTCTGGGCTTAGAGTAGCTGTCCCCTGGTCAGGGCACTTGGCCCCCATGTCGGTAATCCAGGCACCATCCCTGGCTGAGCCTGCATGCAGTTTTTCCTTTAGGCAATGAAGTATACCCCCAAATATTGAAACCCTGGTTATTGGTATTTTGTAGTTTTATGACCTACGAAGGTATGGGAAAATAATGCAAGATCTGGGGTGGATCATGGGGGGGGGGCACGAGTGCGTGGTGACTTGTTAATATAGGTGATTATCCTTTGACAAAATGTTAGTACATTCATTATATGCTGTCAGTACATTTACCTTATTTTCATCCCTGCCCCCCTTCTATAACCCCAGTTATGCTACTGATCATTGTACTAGGCCTAGTCCCTATACAGCCTTTGAGAGGTACCATACAATGTGCACCAAAATGTCACTGAATAAAGAAAATTTGTAAGCATGTTAGGCTATAAGCTTTATCAGGTACAGCACCATTTTGATGCAAACAAATAAAAAATTTCACAACAGGTGGAAGCTGGGGGGGGGGGACATAGGCCTACAGCATATTGGATGGGGTACAACCTGTGATTTGACCCCTACTGATACAAACAAATAATTTCACCACGGGTGGGAGCTGGGGGGTGTAGGCCTCTAGCATATTGGATGGGGTACAACCTGTGATTTGACCCCGACTGACATCATGACATGGAGGAATATTGTCACAATTGTAGTGCATCAAAGATGCACAAGAGTGAGAAGCATGAGTTTGCATGGGTGTAATTGGATTGCTATCCAGAGCAAGTTGTAACGAGTCACTCAATTTTGCAGTCAATTAGTTATTTACTACTTTCAATGTGACTCGAGTTGAGTCAGTGACTCAAGTCACTGTATTATTTCTATGTGGAAAATTATGATACCATATTGCCCGAGTAATTTCCCTTTTGAAAATTAGTGACTCGAGTCATGACTCCTTACAACACTGCCGCTGTCCTGGAGGAGAGGTAGTACATTGTAGGGGGAAAAGTCTTGAAACCTTTGAGGTTTTAGGTTTTCAACCCTCAAGGGCAATTTGGTGCAACACATTGGGCAAATTTTAAAGAAAGAATTACTGCGAAATTTTGACATCTTTTACAGCTAGGCTTTAAATGAGGGATTTTCGTTCTTGAATTTAACTGGGACAGAAGCACGTTTACTCCTGCCCTTGCACATTCTTGACATGGGGAGCCCCCTGCTTCTTACACCTACGGCATCTGCAATGTTAGATAAAAATGTCACCAAAAATTGGTTCCAGGGGCCTTACAATGTTGTGAAATTCACAGTTTATAAAGACTCATGAGGAATCAGATCAATGAGAAGCCAGCAAATGAATTCCAAGAAATGAACAATTTTTGGTATATATTCCATTTTGCCTGATTTAAAGAGCTGGTTTTATCATCATAGGTGGATATAATGGGTAGAATAATTTACATGTGAGTGATGCGACATTCAAAAGCATAAGGGCTATTCCAGGTGCATTGACCTGTTAATACTAAATTGCACTAAGGAAAATACATAGTGTTCGGGGTTAAGGAAGTGTTAGGGTTCAAAGACTACAAGAGGCATTGATGAAAGTGCAGTAAATTGTTTCTGCAAATGGAGATCTGAGAAAAAACGGTACAAATTTCTCGTTGTGTATCTCATGAACAGGGCATTTAGTACACAACTGAGCTATAGGGGTATTGCAGCTGTTCCACAACTCGGGCTGAACATTGATCTGGACTGCCATCTTGGGGGATGGGTTTAAGGGGGTTTGAGGATCCTTAGATACAATTTGGTGAAACAAATTGGGCAAATTCTAAGTAAAATTACTGCAAACTTCTGACACTCTGAGGGAACAAATAAGGGGTTTTCCAGGCCTTTTCATTTAAGGCGAGCTATAGCTCAGCAGTACCTTAACTCGCCTAAAATATATTTGAGGTGATTCATTTTACTACCCACCTGCCTTGATTGTCAAAAAAGCTTGTCTACAAGAGCTTGGCAAGCTTTGTGATGCATGTAACATCAGCAAAAATTTAGGAAACAGCTAGCCATAGCAGCTCTTAGGAGAGCTGTAAATGCACTCGCCTTCGGTTTTCAACTGTAAAGGCCTGTTTTCAGAAAAAGCATACTTCTGCCTGCCACATTTTTAACTGCAAGGCCTTTAACCCTTGCCCCCCAATATGTACTGAATATGCCCATACAACTGAGACACATTTTCCATATATTTCTGTCAACGAATGGTCAGGCCAAAATCATTATAGTGAAATTTGCCATAGGTGCAGGCCCATTGCCAGGAATTCTGAAGTGTGGGGTGTTCTGAAATTGCAAAGAGCATAGGCACAAAAGAAGATAGTGTTTGATCCAGTGGTGCCACTGTACCAGCAGATGACAGTGTGCAGAAGTACATGCAGTGGATGGTACCTCAAGCTCACCACAGATAGCTTAAAGAAATCAGTCCTATGTGTGGCAGCACACATGAAAATTTCAGTTCTTTTTTGTCAATTTTGCCCTCTTCAGGTTACAATACAGAGAGATGTGCACAAGTCTTCACAAGTGAGCAGAACAAGGCTTTCTTCGTCAGCTCTTCAAGCACACTGGCAGGTGAAGAGTTGAGTACTTTACTAATGGTGAGTAAACCATGGGTTGCCATAAGGCCATGGTGGGGTCCAGGATAATTTTGGTGGGATCCAGAGGGAAAATCCCTGAAATATATGAGGAATTAACAACATGCAAACACTACACTCTAAAAACAAAAGAGGGAAATTTACTCCAAAAAGAGTGTGCTGAGGGACCACTCCTAGTAAGAGTGAATTTCACCCGGAGTGGGGTGAACATTCACTCCAAATAGAGCGATATTTTATTTCATGTGTGTGAAGTATAGCTCTATTATTGGACTGAATTTAAAATTTTTCACTCCACTCCTGGTGAAATTCACTCTGACGAGGAGTGGTCCCTCAGCAAACTCTTTTTGGAGGGAATTTCACTCTTGTTTTAAGAGTGTACAGCTTGGAAATTTGTATCTAGAGGGACTTTCAGCTGGCCTGTGCCTGACTGAATGAGAGCACACCAAACTCTTCCCAGATCATATAGGCTATTTAAGCACTATAACACAGTCGTGTTGGTGTGTCGTTAAATCTCATCTTACTCACTAACTTCACAATTATAGCATTTTACTTTGGATGAGACTTTTCATGCACAGCTTGCAACAGAATGAAATGTCTATTAGTCTCCAAAGACAGAAAAATTAATTTGAGAATAAATTTGTGGTGCCAGAAAACAGCCTCAAATCACATACTTGATCATCACATCACAAAATGTTATTCAAGGTTTTAGATTGCCACATGAAAACCAATAGTGCACACCTCTTCACTCTGAGTGCATAAATACAGGTCTAGTTTTGGCTAGAATCATACCTACATGAAAGAACAATAATAGCTAACCCTTACCTTTGAAGAAAGTCAACAGGTTTGAGAAGATGGGCATTAAGATAAAGTAAAATTAAGTTGCACAGCATTCAAAATTTTTGAATAGTTTTAGAATTTTTTTTCTTACAAAACTGAAAATACAATTATCATGAAATGCATTTTGGGATCATTTTAAATTTTGGTCAATAATTTCATGGAGGCATGCCAGTGACAATATTAACAGTAAAACCTTATTTCGATCAGCTTTCTAAATGAGGGGCATAGTGGTCTGCACGGGGAGGGGGGTTGGGATACCCCTCTGCCTATTGCAGTGGGCTACCTCTGCCTACTTGGCACCAACTCTGGTCTCAGAACTGTAACACCTCATTTTCAAACTGTGTTTGCCTTGGGCATGCAGAATATTTCAAAATGTAGAATGTAGGAAGAGGATGAAACTTGAATTGCATTGCTGCAATTTCATATTATACAGAAACACCTATTAGAAGAATATTAATTGCAACATCTACTGTTGAATAAATTAAGGCAACACTGTTTGAAACTGCAGGTGTAAAAGCAAAACTGAATTGTAGATGGAAGCCTTCACAGTGTGCAAATATTTTTATGCTTATAGGAAAAAGAACATTCATCATTAAATGCTTTTGGGACCATCTCATATTTTGGTCAATAATCACTTGAAGTATGCCAGGGCCACTGTTCACAATTAGTGTAATTTTATTTTGATCAATTTTCCAAATGGGGGGGGGGGGAACAGTGGTTCACACAGGAGAGGGAGTGGCTGCTTGGCTACAGACCTGCATTTAATTTTCCTCGATAGTGTGCTGGGTAGTTGGCTTACAACCCAACTGTTACCTGACACAATTGCATCCTCAACAAGCAGTTAGGCTGATCACATTCCATTACTATTGCATTTCACATTGCCATTTATGGTGTTTCTTTCATGACAGACAATAGTGCAATACGGGCCTTCTTTAACATACATACTGAGGGCGCCATGGTCCCCCAGTCCCATACACAGCCCCTACTCAGCTCATTTGGCCCAACCCCCCTTTTTTTCAGGAAATTTTGTTTACAAATGTGGAAACATTGCCAAATTTTATGCTGACAGGATAGGGGAAAGTACTTAACTACTTCACACAGTGAAGAAAATAAGGATAGATAAATTTACATACATGCCATGTGAAGTGCAATTTCTGGCAATCTGGACAGCACTAGCATACACAGGGTGAGGCCACTGGGCCATACCCCAACCCTTCACTCATGGTGATTTTTGTTTTTTTGTCCCTAAATATAGGTAAAATATTTCATGTGTTTTGCTTCAAAAGGTAGCATGTGGTACCAAATTGCATGCCAGGACACCTAATTTTTTCAAAAATTGTCAAAGTTGATGCCAATTTGTTTTAGTTCCTAAAAATATGTAAATTTTAAACACAAGCTTATTTAGATAGCATATGTGGCACCAGATTGCATGTAAGGACACCCAATTTTTCAAAAATTTCCAAAGGGGAGGGCCCCTTTGACCCCTCCCCCAGGTCACACAACATACTGCATGGCCCTCTATGAGCAGAATCCTGGGTACGCCATTGCTGGACAGGCATTTTTCTGAAACATTTCTTCGTAAAGTGCACACCAGTCAATGGTGGCCCTTCACTTAGATTGTCCCTTGAGTTAAATTTGAGAGCAGTATAGGTCTCTGGTTAAATAAGTCCAAAGCAATATTTCTGCCTAACAGCAGTAATTGTTCACTTAAGGTGAAACTGATAATTAAATTTCCTGACATTTCTGAAGCTTCAAAAAAAAAATACTGACATAGAAAATGATACTGCAACAAAAGAAAGTGCAAATTTTTCCCCGAGGGCTGCAAAATTTTCACGATCAACAGGCAACACTATGAAAATGTAGTGACACTTCTAACTGGAAAATTGTTAAATAGATTTCACAAATAAATTGAATTTAAACATTGTAACTTGTAACCAGTCTAGCTCATGTAGTCCAGCATGTAGAAATGTGCATTTAGATGCCACATCTTGTTTGATCAAACGGGCTAGTGTGACATAATTAGGGACACTATGTCATGACTCCTAGGCCTGGAAAGTTGTTTTAAAATTGTATCATAATAATTCACTCTTGTTGCAATTATCTTGCAATGCATTTTCTTTTACAATTTGCAAAACCCCCTTCCCTTCACAAGGGGTCAGCAACCTCTACACCCAGAGGTTAGATCCAGCCAGCATACTGTTAGAATATACAGTTCAGCTAGCTGGCACAGGATGCTGAAATTGCATTTGTTTTCAATAGCAAAGGGGATACTCCTTTTCCAGTATAGCTAAAAGGGAGGTGAGATCTTGGAGTGGTATCTTATATCTTACACTTCTAAAGGAACGTTGCTACTTAAAACAACAAGAGTGCACTATACTATACAGATAATTAAAACCATCCCATCCTCCAATGATATATGCCACTAGGCTGGAGCCCTAACTTGGATGCCCCCATAAAATCTTCTGGCTATAGCAGTATATGCATCGTATATGGTGTATTTGGAAGGCCATACAAATGATGTTTCATATATGTCATGCAAATATGTATAGGTGTAGGAAGTAGGGGATGGTGCTGGGGCTTTCCCCAGTCAAGAATGTGGTGGGGCCCCCACAACTCAAGGGTGAAAACCTTTATTTGTACATAGTGTAAAAATGTCAAAAATTTTCAGTAATTTTCCTTAAAATTTGCCATATATTTTTATACCAAATTGCATCCAAGGATCTTCTAATATTAAAAAATTTTCCAAACTGGAGGGGGAACCCCCTCCTAAGACCTCTACCTCAGGATGGCAGTCCAAAATAATGTTCATCCCCCTCCCAGTCAAGGACAGGTTCCAGTGGCCTATGGAAATGTTCATACTACTGTTTGGTGTATATAGGTGTCATGACTTGTCTCTTCTCATGATGAGTCTTAGAATGGAGAAGGGAAAACAAGCCAGTGAGCCACAACTGAATAAAGGCTGTGGCCGGCCGACTTAAACCAGTTGGTTACAAACTGAGCCGTAAAACCTCATCTAACTAACTCTGATGTGTCTGTTCTAATAGACATATATATATATATGTATGATTGAATAATAGATAATATCAATAGCCCTTATTATAGGTCAAATATTGGTTTTGTTTGTGAAGACTGACTATTACTCATGCTTACATGATGAAGGACCAATATAGCACTAACAGGCATATACCCCCTATTGACCATTATGCGTGGAAAAAAGTTGAGCCCCCAAAAATATCAAAACTTGCTGATCTAGTTTGGAGTAGGCAATTTCCCCCTTCCATTAGCCATTATGAAAAATTAATGATCATAAATATGCTTCAAAATGTGTCATATATAGTGTTACAGTAGCCCTCCTGCTATGAGTCTCCCTTAAAAAGTAAGTCCACAAAATGAAAAAGAGAAGAGATGTTGGTCTTTGCAGTACAATTGAATCAACTCCTGTACTTTCAGGTAGACAGAAATAAGAGAAGCCACAAACTCAGAAAGGGTCAAAATGCAGAAACAAACCTCTTTGACATCAACTAACCAAAATTCAGGCACAGAAATTATCTTCATAAAAAACACATGCAAGACCCTCACACCTTGGCAGCCAGGACAGCTCTGATTTATTCAGAATCCATCCCCTATGAACAAAAGACAAAATTGCTGCCTAGCTAGCCAGGTGTAAAAAACAATACCCCCTTCATATTAATTAAAACTGTAGGGAGAGCAGTGCAGTGACATGAAAGGTTGGAATGAGATGGAATGGGCCGTAGAAGGCGAGGTAACAATGGGTAAAGAATGTATGGCATGCTGAGGTGACATGGGCTAGTAACAATAGCACCATTTTGCATCTCTCAGCCCTCTTCCAAATGCAAAAATTTTTAAAGGGGAGGGGGCCTTGTTCACGAGCATAGGCATAGGAAAAGGGGAAAGGAGGGGTGACTGCCTTGGCACTCTGGTTGGTGGGGGCAGAAACCTCTTTGCCTCCTCCCCACACACTTTTTGTGACATGCTGCCAAAATATGACATTGAATAGGTTGAAATTCCTTCAAAGCTTGCCAAACATTGCACCATTTTGCATCTAGGGCACTTTAAATAGTCAAAAAGTTTCCAAAGGGGTCCAGGACTCTGATCACTAACATTCACTTCCACCCACACATTTAAAAAGCTTACTATGCTTATATGTCCAGGACAGCAATCAATCAAACCTTGCACTGTCTCTATTGAAAATTCCTGGATCAATCTTCAGGCATCTTAATTGTATGTTTTAAAGTGTGCACAAAATAAAGAACTTAGTTAAGGTTGTGTGACATGAAAACAACATAGTTGGATATTTGATGTAAAATGCAAGTTAAAAATCCAGAAAATAGCCGCAGTTCCCATTAAAATCCATCAAATATTGACCATTTCACAAGGTAATTTCTGTTTAACACTTGTATCATGAATAAACATGAGCTAAATATGGAAATATGTGACATCGCAAGATGAACATACCATATATGGCTCATGTTAGCCTTTGTTTTTTCAACCTTAATTTCAAGGACACTGGTAGCATTGTTATCCCCTGAGGGGTTTGTTATGAAAGTTAAAATTGTTTCCTTGAGAAATATTGATATTACTTACCAAACTGTAGACTATGTGATCAGTAATTAAGAGATAATTTATATAGGGTTAACAAATAAATCTTAACACTGTGCAACACCCCACATCATTATTTTGCATAGACAATGAGTTTCTTCAGAAACCATCGAACTTTGAAGACGTATATTTTGAGAACAGTATAAAAAGATATTGAAATAATTCTAACGGATCTTTCATTGGAGGACTTAATTCTTTATGCTGACACATGTAACTCTAACACTCTCACCCTAACCTAATCTTTTGGCAGTCTGTCGCTTTTGTTGAGTGGGCCTTTGGGACATTTCTGCCCTCCTGTCAGGGAGTTAGCTCCCCTGTCTGGCCAATTCTGGGACTATATACCCCTGATCTTCAGGTTTCATAACTAAGGTGCAGGCTCAAGCTAAAAGACATTGTGCATTACACCTTAAGAGAATGCAGCCTCACCTGTGCCAGAATGTCATTTGTCACTGGCATTTTACTTATTGCGATGGATACCCATGTCTATAGACCTATGTCTATGTATGAACTATCGATTTTATAAAATATTTCGTTGATTTATATCCAACCCTTAAACAAAAATACAAAAACCTCATTGAGTAAGGTTCAGAGTATATCCTGCAATATTGAAAAATATTGAAATTTTGCATTCAAGGGGGGATCTGTTTTCCTAAAAATTTCCAAAGGAGAAGGTGTTTACCCCCACCCCCTTACATCCTCCAAGACAATTTTGTTTTAAGCCAAACTCTTTAAATGCTTTTGCTTAATTTAATTTTTACATCAACCATTTGCTACATACTGTAGGCATTCAAGGCCATTGTGCAATTGGGCAGTTACAAATGAGCCACCACTGGTCAAAGAAAATAAAATATAAGGATTGTTGATGGATTGGTGGTAGCCACTCTTGACTCTTTTACTGAAAAGCATCCTGCTAAAAAACATGATCATTCTAAATGTTTTTCCTTTTAAGTTTGCATGCAGAAATTTTGATCATGACCCATCTTCTGAAAAACTAATACAAAGATATGAGCGTGGGTGGCCATTTGTGCTCAATATTGGGGGGACATGACCCCATTTTCAAAAGATTTACTGTGTGGAAAATTGAAGTCGATGGGCCATTTCAGATATTGGGAGACATGTTCCCCCTGTCCCCCTGGGATTGCTGCCAATGGATGTGAGTCTACCCCAAAGCACATACACTA
>WURT03060427.1:0-13867 GCA_009936505.3 Holothuria glaberrima | reverse complement strand
TATTACTATTATTATGCTTACTATCTTTGTTGGAAGTGGCACGTTGAATACCCTGCTCATTTCTGCAGTGACTCAAACTTCAATGGTGACTATCAGGAAACTGGAGTTAGAAGTAATTTCTTCTGGTACGATTGGAACTCTAAAACTGGGCGTGGCATCACTCACACTGAGATAAAATACGTCCTGTTAGTTTGGGAGCCTGTGACAGAAGATTTCAGGTTTGATCCCTTGAAGTTACTTAGGCCATCTAGGTCATTCACAAAAATTTGTACAATTGATCCCAGGAGCTGAGTCTAGACCCCAGACCCCCTGGAAAGCCCCCATGGACGGTTGAATTTACCCCATCTCTTACATGGACCAAACTTAGTCAGAGGGAAGAAGTATTACACGTAATTACAAAAAAGCAAATCTTACAACATTTCCGGTCGGGAAGGTGTTGTAAGAACCCAACAAAGTAACCCTTCCCCATGGTTGAATTAACCCGTCTCTTACATCGAAAAAACGTAGTCAAAAGGAGGAAATATGACGCGTCATTACAAAAATGGCAAATCTAACAGCATTTTTGGTCGGGAAGGTGTTGTAAGACCCCACAAAAGCCCCTTCCCAGATGGTTGAACTAACTCCACCTCTTACATGGACCAGGCTAAGTCAAAAGGAAGTAATATGACACGTCATTACAAAAAAGGGCGAATCTAATAACATGTCCGGTCGGGAAGGTGTTGTAAGACCCCACAAACCACAAAGTTTCCACTCCCCAGATGGTTGAATTCACCCCATCTCTTACATGGACCTAAACTTAATCAGATGGAAAAAGTATTACACGTCATTACAAAAATATGCAAATCTAACAACATTTCCCGTCGGGAAAGTGTTGTAAGACCCCAACAAAGTGTCCCAACCCCAGATAGTTGAAGTCACTTTAGGTCTGTAGCACCTATATAATAAATATGTGTGACCATAGACAGGGAATTCACTTGAAAGTATGTGCAAAGGCCAAGGACTCTTTATGGCACATGGCCTCAATCATGGTTTTGCCTTGAGCCAGGATAGGGGCTACTAGTATCATAGTATTGTAGTAAAATTAAATGACAGCATTATAAAAACATTTATTTTTAGCACGTGTATCCTTTTTGTACCTATTTGAATAATAAACCTCAAAATGAACTATTTGGATTATCAGTTTTCTCCTGTACTAAATAATAAAGTACTTTTTTGGATTATATAGGGCTAACTATCATGGCAAAATAAACTATTGCAGCACGTTATGAAAAAGAACATCTGACAACATTTTAAGATGGGAAGGTTTGGTCAGAACCCCCCTTCCACTAAGGCTCCAAAAGCTACACTCTAAATTCACAATGGTCAAAAATGACCATTAATTGGTCTAACTATGCACCGACCCAAAATATGGTCAACTTGTTGAACGTAAATTACGTTGAACAATTTGACCATATTTTGGGTCGGTGCATAGTTGTCTAATTAATGGTCAATTTTGACCATTGTGAATTTAAAGTGTACATGGACTTTAACTAGTCACATGATTATAAAAAAACTTGTAAATAAAATTCTGTACAAAGAAAACGAGAAAAAAGTGAGAAATCCTGTAACAGCCTTCCCAGTCATGAAAAGCATGCGTTAAACCTAAGAGAGCCTGTTTAACATCAACTCTCTCAATGTAGAAGAGTGAAAATTCTACTCTAAAGAGTCAACTGAGGAACCATTCCAAAAGAGTAAAAATTCACTCAAAGAGTGAGTTACCTCACCATCCTTACTCATTTTGAGTGATTTTTTGAAAATTCACTCCAAAAGAGTGGATTTGGAGTCCACTCTTAAAGAGTGGTCCGTCAGTTCACTCTCACTCTTTAAAATCCAAGAGTCCATTTTTACTCTTTTACATTAAAAGAGAACCTATCAAGTATTACATAACGAGCCTCTCAGTTAAAAAGGGTGCATAGCAATATACATGTGTTAACTGGTTCTACAGTATTGACTGAAGCAGGAAAGCTGGCTCCTTTGGATCAAATGATGTTACCATGCTCTGAACAAACAAATTCACACACCTATGAAGTTATTTGGATTCCTGCCTCTTTCTTGTGTAGAAACCTTAGGAAGGAGTCCTTAATAAAATACGTTGATTAACATCATTGTGTTATTCCTAGTAAATATGGGTATCTATTTAGCAATTTTGATGAAATATTGTCTTTGCTTAGGTCGTTGAAATTTTTGTCCTTGTGTGGTTCAATGTATCATTTTGGTTATTATAACTCTTCGTTAATGCTTTCACCATCGTTTTCACTTACTTAGCCTACTTCTCCATGGTGAGTCACTTATTCTGCATGGAATGTATAGACAAGAGCCCTTGTTCACAATGTTTATACAAAACATAATTGTCTTTGTTTAATGTCATTATTTCGGGGAAGTAGTTCATGACGGCTCATCTGAAAGAAGTCACCCACCGAAGCTCTTATATACACATACAAATCCCACAGTACTCTTAGAGAACTCACCTTTGTTTACTTACTGTGTGTGAAGTTTGAGGAACTTAATTAAGGGCCTTTCTAAAGAAATTTCTTGGTGGGGAGAGCGGCATTTCCTTAAGAAATCATCATGATACGATGCAAACGGAGCCTCTTTGTCAAAAGAGAATTCTTGATATCATTAGACCCGTCTTGGCAGTTCGTCTTACGAAAGGAATGAGAAGGATGGCGACCGAGGGTGAGGAGGGGATTGCAAGAACTTCATACATCACAAAAATTAACACTTCCCCTGCAATATTAAGTAACATGTTATCATTTCTTTATGAAGCCTCATATACCAGAAACTTTGGCATACAAAAATAATCAATAAATTAGAAAATAAGTATACCATATGATTAAGCTCTGTGAAGGAAAAAGATGAATTCATGTGCTTTTAAAGTTTGTGAACATGTTACCAAAGCAGCTGCTTTACCAAAAAGGGATAGATTAAGATCCCCTAATGGAAAGTCCGTAAGAACTGTTGGACTGTCGTTCACAAGCTTTACCTCTTCAAAATTTCAACACTTCTGAGATTTCTCATTAGGTATAGAAACATTAAAACCCTACGTACTTCACAGTGCCTTTATTTGTTTTGTTAACGAAAATAAGGATAACATAAGAACAAATCTCATGAAACTGATTTAAGTGCAAAACGATACTATCCGCAAAAAATGGTACACACTGGGTTGATTATGATGAGAATTGTGGCTATGTTTAACGTTCCGAATGCACTTTACATCACGTTGGTAGGTATGGAATTCACCCAACCACAGACATTTTCAAGGTCTGGTTCATTCATGGTTTTATCAGGTAATTTAAAGTACCCTAGAGAATTTCTTAACGAAAAGACAGTTAATGCGATTTCCCTGGATCGAAGGGCTTAACAAATTAATCAACGTAAAGTTGATGTTCAGTCTTTTCATCATCCTTAGGCCCGGCAAGGGTAATTCGAAAGATGGAGACAGGGGGTGAGTACTGGAGAAGAAGAAAACCATACAACATCAAGTTGTCATTACAGTGAACTTTGTACTTTAAACTGCATGTTAAACGTACGCACTATATGTGTCACGTTTACAGGCTAGTTTGAAGGGTTTTTTTTTCAAAAAATGTGATTTAGTTCCCAGCGGGAGTCAGGGTGAGAGAATCTACACTACTCAGCTAATTGAGTCCCAAAAAGATCGAAGGTCAGTGGCTGACCTCGTTTCCGAGGCAACGTTCATTTTATCGTATCAACGATGTTGAAATGGTTAAATGTTCAAGCTTGCCACCTTGAACTGTTTACTTTAATTATCGTACAACCATATACATATACATATATATATATATATATGTGAAAATAAGTAAATGAAATCAACCTCAGCGAAAAATTGACCACTCCACTGGGACTCGAACCCAGACCTCCTGCTTTACGTGCAGGTGCCTTAACCAATAAGGCTATGAAGCGGGTCTTGGCAGCTCTAATCTCAGAAAGATGACAAGACCGGCTTCATAGCCTAATTGGTTAAGGCACCTGCACGTAAAGCAAGAGGTCTGGGTTCGATTCCCAGTGGAGGTGGTCAATTTTTCGCTGAGGTTGATTTCATTTACTTATTTTCACATATCACGATGCTCTGGGAATGCAAGCGATTCCTATTTATTTCAGATTATTTACATATATATATATATATATACTTCTATCTACCAACCTCGACCTACTGATTATTCATCCCGCTTGGGACTACCTTGGTAACTGGGAGAGAAAATTGAATCACACGAGGTATTTGTAGCCTGTTTATCACTTCTGTGAATCACTGGCCGAACTGGTATAGTGGTCACAGACTCTGCCCGGAAAGCGGAGGATGACGGGTTCAGACCCTCGGTGCGGCTCAATTTTTCTTTCTGATATTTTCTCTGAACCTTTCCTGCTTTGATAAGAGCTATGCTCTATCTAGGATTGGTATAAAAATTCAAGATCGAATGTACAGCTATTTACCTTTCGACCTATATATAAATATATATATATATATATATATATATATACAAAAGATCAGAGATATGACTATAGCTACACCATTTCTTCAGTTAATCAGGGGGAGTCTTGTACAATTAACCTATATGGAACGTAACTTTTTAAAATATGAAAGTACAAACTTCTCCAGTGCTTGAAGCGTGCCAAAAACTTTAGATTACAATTGAAGAGTTTACTCAACGCGACAGATTTACGTTAAGGATTGAAGGCATTGTCTGGTGGCATTTTGAAGGGCTGTCTTATGAAAGATAACAAAAATTTCATTAAGGGTCATTCAAACTCCATACCAAAATTCCATCCCTAACTCAAGATATCCCCACCTAAAGATTGGTTTTTTTTTACAAGAAATACCTCCAGGTTTCTTCGAGGTCACAGAACATGAAGCCAAGTGAAAAAGTTGCCTCGTATTCCTTTTGTTATTATGTGTAATTGCACCGTTTGTCCTTGAAATTTGATACCGTTGGAATGTTTAGATGCTTTTCCGTGTAGGTATAGTGTAAAACTGTTCCATACTAATGGTACAGCAAATAAAGATATGAAATAGTCAATATAGGGATATCAACATTATAAAGAAATGCAAGAGCTACATCTAATCAATTTGCCCAGATGACATCACAGATTTCCCATCATGGAAGCTGAAAATAGAGCATATCTCTAAAAATTCAAATCTTCCACATGCATGATGCTATTGAGATGGGGTTCTCACTGCCTAACACAGAAACTTTTCGTGTTGTTTTGAAAACCGTCATCAAAGTTGGTCACCAGAACATGCTTTTAAACACCGTATCGAATCTGCTACTTTCGATGAGACCGGGAAATTTCCCTACATTGTGCAGCTTTACCAGTTATGTGGCAGGACCACCTGTTCCCACCTAGAACCATCCCCTGAATAAATACGAGTCATTACCACTTCCATCAAACGACCTTTCAGGTGTGCCAAATATAAGTGGGCTGAGACAGGTTTTGTTAGCCTGGTCTTGATATTGGCCTAATACGTATTACTCAAGAAGGTACAAATTCTTGAGGTTCCTTAGCTTTTTTTGTGATGTGAAGGACTACATGTGGAAATAAGGGGTAAAGTTAATTCTGTCATTACTTTTGGCATGCCACAAGGAGACCGGCCTATGGCAGGTCAGAATAAGCTCAGCATAGAGGTCATGGGAAAAACTGGCGGCGCCCTTCAACTTAAGTTATTGGAAAGGATTTGCTCTCTCTCATCTTTCTCTTTTGTCTCCCTCCCTTCTCTGAAAAATACCCCACATGGCATAATTTTTTCACGTTCATCTACAGTCATTCAAATTTATCACTTTAAAATCACCGTGCAGGCAAAAAAGAACGTCCTTTTTATGCATAACATATATATTTATATATAAACTTAGTATAGATTGCGTGGCACTGATAAGCACCGGTTGCCTATACAGAAAGCGAAAGAGCAAGTATGCCACCAACCATGTGTCTCTGAGTCTTGAGCTGACATAATTCCCATACAACTAATCTGTGTCTAGCTTTTATGCGTAATGTGCAATTGAACCGTACAACAAAAATGTAATCGTTTTCTTCAACAAAAAAATGGGAGGAGCTATCGCAGTCCAGTAATTTGTTGTCACATTCTCGTTGGATAAAGCCACCATGGCTCTGTTGAAAGGCGACAGTCCTAGAAAGCTGTGACATCTAGTGAATTGATTTCCCTTATCAAAACTTGCAAATATAGCAAGTTGTCATTAACACAACAAGGACTGCATTGACCAGGTTAAATCTTCAATTTTTCATCGCAATCATAAGCCATCATTTACGAAAAGTACCCACCCAACCTTCTAAGCAAGATTGAAATAGAGTCAATATACGGAGACAGGTGAGAAGTTTCTCATTACTGAATAGCATGAATAAATTTAAATTTGTCATTTAATGAAATTGTTCAAAGATTGTCAAGTTTGATGTTGCAGGGAATATTGTATCCAATTCTTTTAAGGATAAAATACTCTTTACAAGGCAAAGCCAAAAAGTTAGCTGAGAATTAATCCATTTTGCCAATTTGTCAATATTTTCGTGCACAGAGATAAACACAGTAACATAAAGTTAACATTGGCAACTATACTTTTCGAAATTCCCAATGTTGTAATTGAATCAAGGGGAAATTTCAGCTTAACAGGAAACTATAGGTAAAAAGTGAATGTTTAAACTTTGCAGCCAATTTAAAGCTATTTTATATCGATTGCAGTCAGATTTATGCAACAATCAATTCGTTCTCTACATTGACAAGGGTGAACACCTAAATATTCTTAAAGTTTTATGAGGCCATAGGTGGCAAAGTGTCCTCCGATGGCCGAACAAACATGTGGTTAATAATATGTTTACTACTGTACACCCAGTGTAAATACAGTAAGACTTAGACAACTGTGTTACAATCATTTCAGCTAGCAAACGCAAATGACATGTTTGTGTAATTATGACTTTGAAATGTGGTCTTGTTAGAGTATTGTGTATAGCAGATTGTTCTGTATGGTAACCAATAAATACTGCCAGGTTGTTCCAATGAAACACGGTAATGATTCACCACGCCAAAACGTTGCAATGCTACTTTTACTTGGGGTAAGGAGCTTCTACAAAATCAAATTAACTAAAATTTTATCCAGCTCTTACTTTTTTGATAAAATACATTTAAAAAGTATATGTCTACTCATGTAATGCCTAATGAATTGATGTGATCAAAATGAAGGACGCTCTTCCAGAACTCGTTTAGCAAAGTTGATCTGCAATGACATCTACTACAATCACACGGCGACCTTTTGGACAATATTTATCAACCTATACGCTTCAAATACTACTCTCTCCTTCAATGAGATCATCGAAACCATATTAGTTCTTTCCTTTTTTCTGAACTATTTCGCAATCTTCGTGTGTGTTTCACAGCTATGGCAATTCTATGAGATACTTTTAGATTTAGATATTTGTTACGATCGTATAAAATAGCCAATGTTGTATCTATTGACTATGCATATGTTTCATGGTGAATATTCATGGTTTGTCAATAATAATTACTTCGTTATGAACGATTATAGGTTAGATAATGAATGGATGGTATTGAGATAAATGCTCAGAAAGAAAAATAAAAACTGAGTTCATCTAACTGATGAAAGTGGACACAGAAGTTCTGGAAGAATGATCTTATATGCTGTTGACCATTTTTTAAGTTAATGTTTACCATTCACCAATTATTTTTCACTCAAATAATGTAGTCACTGCTGACTAGATAAAATGTGTAAGAATACTTTGCAATTATCTTTCTTACAGTAACCAATTTGTTGCCATTCGTGCTTGAGTTCTAAATATGGTTTTAATGAATCGTGTTTCTCAATTGTTCTCATGCCCCCACCTCTTAACACGATCTTCGTCAGTGATTTGCGTAAGATACTGACAAGTTAGGACTATAATAACAAACGAGAAGGGACGGTATTTGATAATTCAGTTTCAACAAATAAAGACCTATTTGGAAGTGTCCAATGTGAATTTTTAAATGGTTCTATTAACACCAGGAACCGATCAACCCGAACCAATTACCAAATTCCTCAATGAAAACTAACTTTATTTACAAAGATGATATAAGAAGCGTGATATGGGATTTAATTCTTTTTTATGATTACAGCAACTGAAACAATACAGAACGATTATAACAACTGACGGTGTCCGTCAATTGGCACACCAGTGGTGGCGATCACTGGACAACTCATTGCCGGGTTTAATGTTTGGGATTGGAGGGAAAACAAATATAGTAATTGTGTGGGAAGTTCGTAAGTTTCCCTAGTTATATTTGTACAATTAGAAATGAAGCAGATGCATATTTGGGAACAATATTTCATATAGGTTATCTGATTGGAATACAGATGTTACGCCTACCCCTAGATGTAAATTTCTTTTACCTTCCTCCAATTTTTTTCATATTTGATATTGGTATGCTAACATTTTTATGCTTTATGGCGAATTCTACTACCTCTATTTATCCGTTACTGAGAACCCTACAATCTGACTGGGTAAACACTGACTTGTTATTCCACAATTTTTTTCATATTTTTTTTTCTTTCACGGTCAGTTAACGTAAAAACTGATAATAATAACGTTTTTCACACATTTTTGTTTTAGAAATGGAATGAACCACATTTGTCGGATTAATATTTTCTCATAAACCGGCCGTCTCGACTCCTAATTTGGCATGATAACAGACTTGACATCGCCTCGTTCGTTATTTTGCCAATTCGGAGTCTCGACGATTTATTCACCAATAATAGTCCGCCAAATGCGGTTTATTCCTTAAATAACGAGAAACAGTTCATGAAAACGAAGTTGCAACACAGCTTGAATAGACTGAACAAGGCGGACTGCCCAAACCAGTGAGAAACACATAAACCAGTGCAGTAAAAGTAATTCAATCATTTTTTCCTTGGCAGTCTCAGTTCTTTCCGGGAAAGTGAATATTTCTTATCTTTCTCGGCATTTAATTTGTTATTTATCAACAGAGAAAATGCCTGCGACGGGAACTTTCTTTCTTGCAATATGTTTTGCTTTGCTCCTGACAGGTAATAATAAGTGTGTTTACATTTCATTTAATCAATTTGTGCTGAGACATGTGTGTATTTGTCTTTTTGTTTTTGTTTTCACTTAGATCATAGGCATCGTATTTACTCAACCAAAACAGAAACATTTTTAATTGTCTCCACGTAAGCTTTGAATTGTTGAATAATGGAATATTTTAAAAATCCTATGTGTCCGTATTTTTGGTTAAAAAGATTTCTAACCATTTTGAAGATCATTTTGTAGTTAATCTTCTAACTTTTTGTTGGTAGATAAAAAAAATGCTATTTTTAAGGGCCCAGAGGCAAGCTTCCTTTGTCTTTAAGTACATTTGTTCAAATTGTACAGTACTTTGTTCGACAAAAATCAACCGTATTCAAAGTTTCCCTAAAGGTATGTTTATGCAACTCCACTAATGTTGGTAGGTGCATTATGCATATAACTTCAAGGGGAGATTTAACAGGGAGGGGCAACTCTTCCAGGTTCTCAACTAAATATTGTATGCTGACGTGGATTAAAAGGGTTGAAAAGTATTCTATGAAAAGAGAATTAATATAAATTAATTGGAATATATTCTGTAAGGGGTATTAATCATTTACTTTGAATAGATTAAAAGTTGCCAATAAATATTCTTGGAAGAATGGGACTTTAAAAGAAAATATGCTTGAAGACTGAACGGGCAACTTTTGATACATTTTGAATTTTATTCTTACGATTATGAATAACAAATTGGAGCGGGTTTATGCAGGATTACCATCAGCCGAAGTTAAAGTGTAACTACAGTGAAGCGCTTAACATCAAACAGACCTTAAAGTTTTTTACAATCTGAACACCTAAACAAAATAGTCTAAACCTATTAGAAAATCCAGAGAATTACAAAAGACGAAAAATGAGATAAAGTCAGAATAAAACAATAAAACAATTCTACCATTACAAACCATAGCTAACTTAAAAATTGCGATCATTAGACTGAAAAAATTTTCGAAAAAGGAAAGTCTTAACAAGTGATTTGAAAGTGGTGTAAGGTGGTGCATATTTACTTCCACTGGGAAATGTATTCCAGATGTTGGGCGCAAAGTATGCAAACGATCTTGCACAAAATACTTTTTGAATAAAGCTGACAGGTTCCACAAAAGCCTTCACAAATTGCCTGCTACTCTGTCGGATATCATTGGCAAACATGAAAAGTTCTTAGAGGAGAGAGGCGACTGGCCACAGAGCTAAGGTAATGAGGGAAGGTACCATTTACAAGTTAATAAATGATAATTAAACACTTTAAATTGTAACGTGCAGAAACAACCTGGGCAACCACGGGAGAACAACCAAAACGGGAGTGATATGTCCTGGTCTCTTTGAGCTTGTGATTATGCGGCAGCAGAGTTTTGAATCAGTAGAAACGTGAAAGTTGATGGCGCTCAATATACAATACAGTAACCTTATTAATCGACAAGCAAATAAAAACAAAATTACTGGAGTGGTCCTTCTGAACGTCGAAGAAGATCCCTATAACGGAAAAGGAGATAAAAAAGAAGACCTTTATCACGAAAACTTCCAATAAGAGATACTATTTGTACCATAAAACGAGACCGATTTACAGTTATACTCTTAGGTTAGTTTGCAAATGAGAAGTGCTATACCCAAGTCCATTATCAAGAAAACGCTTTCATTTACATCGTAAAAGAACATGAAAGTATTGTGTCAATTACCCATGAGTCTTCTTACTTTTGTTATTGTAATTATACTTTCCAAAAGAGTATGGGCATACAACCCACCACTTAATACTGAGAGCATACCAAACGAATTTGTGCAGTCAATGGGCCTGAAATTATGCGCACCCCATCAATATGTTCTATGTTCAATAATGTGGTGATATTGTTGCAAAGTGGTTAAAGTGGTGCGATTGTGAATTTCACTAATAGTACTTCATTTGTATTTTTTCTGTCAACAAAAGTATGCGCCCTACAGTGTTACAGTAAGGTGGAATACGACTGTAACGGTCCAGATTGTGATGGTTTCCCGCAAACATCAGTAAAGACTGTTACAGAATGTGATTCAGATGTGACAATGTGCAGCTTGATTACTGTTGGAGCGACAGGTAGGTACTTTTGCATACATTCATTAAGTATTATTTCGCGAAGTTGAAACTGAGCAAAATCAAAAGGATTTTCATTCCAAAAAGTCAAGAAATCCTCACCCGTTTCTACGTATACCATGCGGTTCCATTGGACTAAGTATTTCAATAACGAAAATACGATTGTGCCCTCTTTTCCATTTCTGTGGTTGTTACAAATTAAGCTACTTATATGATTGCATCGTTTGCTATTCACGGACAATTCCGACAAACTTTCGGATGCTTTCAATGGAATAGCAGCATGACGCCATTTGTTGGCAAAAACTCCCAAAATTAAAATGAATATTATATTATATTATATATAATAGATATTATTTTATATACTTTTTGAAAAATTTAGACTTTTCATTGTGAGCTGACATAGTTTGAATATTAAAATTTAAAATTACAAGATATGTGTAATTATGGTGGTGGAAAAATGGCTGAATCTCGCTTTCTTCCTCAAACTTTCCAGTGAATGGATACATATGTGATACCATGCTGGAAACGGAATGCCGTGAACTCGCGTGGTAACCCCACACCATCATAGTGTGTTCATTGGCCTAATAAGTTTAGAGCACATGCAGACCCGTCTTATGTTAGAGAGACACGGGTTTCACCTCTCCACCCTATTTTAACCCTTTCAAAACGCCAAGTTTACACCTCACGTGACCGAGTGTAAACACTAGCCTTCTGACAAGGGAAGTAACCGCATGTACTATTCACAGTTGATCTTCCTCTGCGCAAAGCTCGGAGAGGTTTTTCTTCCGCACGTCACTAATTTGAGTGATTGGAATTGGAATTTATCTCCTTTATGGAACTGTAAATTTTTGTTTCAATAAAGAAACAGGAGTTGACACATGAGAGGTATTTCTTCAGAAAAGGGAAAATGAACTATGCTGTAATTATGGTATGGCTATTTCAATGCTATGGAGCATCCGTAGTAGCAACTTAGTATAGATTACATGTAACGCAGTCGTGCCGGATAGGAATACACTCGGATCAGAGTATCCAGATTAAAAATGCCTTCATATTTAGAGTGTAACCTAGCCAATGATGACTGGAGTACAGGTTTTGTAAAGGCTTATACCAAGAAGCTTCTATGTATGTGCTATGGATATATACAAATGGTGGACGATATAGTGGCACTCATTTCATGCGCCCCTAATTCATCATTCTAAGATGTCAGCTCAGTGGTTCAAATGAAGCAACAATTTTTCGTGGCATGTGTGGCACGTTGCTTAGGTGCCAGTTTCAAAAATGTCGCATTCATTTTATTTGAAGAAAAAACCCAGCACATGTAAATTTTCCTCAAGGAGAAAAATAGTGCATACTGTGTGTTTCGGCAAATAGTATATTTAGCTCTGCTCATTCAAAGATGGACCGACAATTTTTTGCCAGGTTTGATGAATGTATTTTACTGTAAATGTTTAGAATATTAACGATTCCATTGCCAATAGCGTTTTTTTGCAAAATTACCTACCTATAAGAAAATATGTAGTTTACAGGATTAGATACCCTTGTAATAAAAATAAATGAATTATACGTATGAAGCGGCTAAAAATTACTTTTTATATCTGTAAGTATATAGTATCTACAGGTGGCAGTGGCTAGAAGGTTTTTAAGGGAATTTATAAGGAGAATGGAAGAATTGCGGGGTAGGTAGTGCTAATTTTATTTGCGGCTGTGAATGCACTCTTGATTCAGTCGCAAGTATAATTTTAAATACGTTAGGTTTATAATTTTCTACTGAAAATTTCCAGTTCGATTTTGTGATGCTTTAAGGAAACAATAAACTCTTGAACCCTCTCTGCTATCCCTCTAACAGCGTAGCTGCGCCACTAGGTGGTAAGAAAAACTCTCGTTTACTGATGCTTTTAAGGAGGGAATTACTAACGTCATATTGTATTTATTTATTGTAGTTCGTTCTTATTTGTGTGTAATACACTTTGTTATTTCTCTCCCTACTCATTTATCAGATCGAATAAAGCTTGTTTTAGTCCCAGTCAACAATATTCGGCGGTCCCCATAGGTTATCGGAGGTCCGCTGGCTGCTGGCTGGACAAAAATTAGAATTATGGGTTAAAAGTTTTTAGCTATTCAGCGTCGCCGCCAAAGGCGGCCCGCCGGTGAACCACAAGACCTTCTTCTGGTCCACCGCCAAAGTGAAAGATATTTTTTTTCTTTTTACATGCTTGGAAACGGACACGAACAGAGTACAAAGTACAAAACAAAAACCGGGACCAGGCTTGAACACAAGGCAAAACTATTTACTTTCAAACGGCAAAGGAAGAGTTTTCCATGTAATTACTATGTACAATAATTACAGGCCGACCTCCCAACCTCAGCAAAAGTGCTTTCCACGTGCTCTGTCACGAACGGATCACAAACACAAAACAAAAAACCAGGACCAGACTTGAACTCTTAAAGGCCAAATTATTTACATGAACTATCAAACAGATGTGTGTTTCATACAGTAACTATGTACAATAATTACAAGACAGACCAACCCAGTATAGTAACGTAAGGGAGAAGGGAGCGGTCGCCCCCCATACTTGCCGTCCTGGGATGGTCTGTCGGTACATCCGCTGACTGTGGAACTTAATAGGCATATCGTATATTTAATATGCTCAGAAAGTATTCCACATGGCTCTTTATCAGGTCCGT
>WURT03060416.1:0-13868 GCA_009936505.3 Holothuria glaberrima | reverse complement strand
CAGAATAACAGGTCAGTGATTAACCAATCAGAATGCAGGATTCTCAATAACGGATGGCTAGAGGTGGTAGAATGATATTTATAAGTCTTCTGTCAGAGCAAAGTAATTTTATTTGCTGACGATACTACCATCTTCCTCCAATATAGGAATCATACTCTTGCTGAAGCTAGTGTGAATTTTCTCATATCTCAAATTGGTTTAGATCAAACAAATACAGTATCTCTTAATATTTTGAAAACCAAATTAATGATTTTCGATAATAAGTTTACTGGCTCAAGCAAGATTACTGCATTACTCGTTGGTCATCTTGTTACACCTTCATCTTATACCGAATTCTCAGGAATCACTATAGATGAATATCTGAATTGGAAGGAACATATCTCTGAGGTCAGCAAAAACGTTTCTATATCTCATGGTGTAATTAATACATTAAGAGAATTTCTGTCCAGTGATGCACTTTTTACCCTTTATACTGCTCTTGAGCTTCCACATTTTAACTACAGGTCTTCTTGTTTGTTGTAATACACATACCTGCCTACTCAAATAATTTATTTAAGCTTCAAAAGCGTGTTATCTGCAATATATGTCATGTGAATTACAGAGCACACACTGCTCCTTAATTCATACACTTGAAAAACACTCACATTGTAAACCGCTTGGTAAGAAACTGAGCCGTAAAACCTCATCTAACTAACTAAACAATAACTCACATTGTACGATTTGTAAAAGTATCAGCTAGGAATTTTTCTTTACACGTTTCACCATTCATGCATTTCTTGCTTCAGCTTTCGACGACTTTTACACATACAACACAAGCTATCACACTTAGAGATTACCCCGAACTAGCAACATGTCGACATGTCCATAGTTTTTTGTAGTTGCAGACGATATACTGTATTGCTATGCCCCACCATTCAGTTGTCGAAGAGGGGTATATCATGCTAGCCACCCTATAGTTTTTGGACCGTTGCAAAAGCAAAATGAATTTATCATCCTACCAACCCCAGAGTCCTTGGGCCGTTGCAAATGCAAAATGCATTTTTGTGCGTGATATTAGAATCTGTCCATCTGTGTCTGCGAAATCACTGCTTCAAATGAACTGTGCACCCAAAGGTAAAACCAGTTAACCATTTATAGCTAGGACAATCTGTAACAAGGAAAGAACGGGTGTGGAGGAGGGATGGTCGTGGCGATTCCAGTTTCAAAGAACTACCATACTTAGTGTTTAATATTTGACACTGGGAAGTCCATTTTTTTTTGAGATCCCCCCACTCATATTTAAAATAAGGGTCATGCATGATATTACTGATAATGAATGACATTAGTGCTATTCGCCTTTCAAGGGAACCTACCGTTGTTGCATTAGGGTATTTACAGTAAAGGATGCATGCCTGTTCTACATATCTTACCACATGTATGTACTAGTTGATTTGATTTTAGAAACTTTATCTAAAGTTTGACATTTAGAATGTATTGTTTTTAATCTTTGAACAGTCACGTTTGCATTCAGAAAGGTAAAGTAGTCTTAAGTTATCACTGATTAAAAATAGTGACATCAGCTTTTGGAAATGATGCTGCCGCCGTAGTATACCATGTGCAATTTCGTCACAAAAAACACAAAATATCGTTATGTTTGTAGCATTTATAATTATTTATTTAACTCCTATATACGCCACTGTTGAAGATAACTGCTTACAGATTAATACGGTAATAAGCAAATTATGATGCAAATGAACCTTTTCTTTTCATCTGAGTTTTCGCAGCAGCTTTGAATATTAATGTACCTCTTTCTAACGTACAGTCATGTTCTTTCACCGGCAAACAATGCTGACCCAGATCATCCGATTTGCCCGATTCATGATCTTGTGTGAAATTATTCCTCGACCGTTGATTGGTTACTTCTGTTATATCAATACATCCATTTTACAAGGCGGCACTCAAACATGTTATGCTGTACTTGGACATTTTCGTTTTCACGGAGTAAACTGATCTGCTAATAGGACTTCTTCATCGAGTGAACTGTAGCGAGGGACACATACTAAATCCCCAGTGACTTCACTGCGTGCCACTATGTTAAATTAATTAGTTTTGGTTTAGTCGATATTTGCTTTAATATTTATAACTAGTTCTCTGTTTTTGAATATTTACTGGTTTTGTATTGCCTTTGGTTTATATGAACTTTAATGAGCACATTCTGTATGCAAGTTGATGAGGAATTTTGGGGAAAGTTCACCAAAGTTAGAACTATGACTGCATCTATATAATTGCAAGACAGAGTAATACGCGTCTGTTTGGGGCCAAGTTTTCCACACGCTCTGGGAAAACCTCACAATATAAAGGTTTTACCGGGCGTCACTGCGTCGCCTGTTTAACTGCTGTTTCACATTTTGATTGCCAAATGTGCACTGTATAATAACTGCATACAGGCCACTGATGTTCGCATGTACGGCGTAAACACACGTTTAAACACCATTTGACTTGAAATGGCCGGCAATCGAAAACGCTCTGAAGTCAAGTAAAAACCTCCTTAGAAGAAGCTGTTACATCAATATTTTCATACGATTTCGTATGTTATAGTGCTTTTGTACTGTATCTAATAAGGGCACTTATCTAGGCCTATCGTCACAAAACGGGGCGAACACAGCTGCCTGCTTGGATGAACTGAGATGGAACGAAGCACTACTTGAAAACCATTGGCGTAGCCAGACTTTTTTGCTAGGGGGGGGGGGCAAAGTATTTCTCAAGGGGTCAACCAACATACATATATGAATATGTTTCTCCCGAAGCTGTGTATGCTTGGGAAGCGATCCGTCTTTGAAAGTGGGGGGATAAATTGTCTGTGACACTATCTACGCTCCGCGTCACCATCGGTAGGCGCGGAGCGTTCAAAGAAAATTTTGGTCAAAAATAACCCGCAGATTACCGGAAATGGCCCTTTCCAGGCTTTGCAACGTGACACTATGACAAGCATTTCCTAAAAATAGGCATATTGTAAAAAAGTCTAGAAAAAGGTAAAGTGTTCTGATTTCCGGAAACAGTCAGTGGCACTATCTAAGCGGAGCGCCACGCTCAATTGGCGAGGAGCGTAGAGATTTTGCGAAAAGTACCCCCAAATCACTGGAAATGGCCCTTTCCACTTTTTGCAAGGTGATACTATGACCACTATCAGAAGTATTTCCTAAAAAAATAAATAGGCCTACTGTAAAAGTCTAGAAAAGGTACGGTAGTAAAAGGTAGTTTTCTGATTTCCGGATCTGCCTGGTTGATTTCATGGGGGATATAGTGTAAAGTATCCCCCATCCAATTTCATGGGGGATATATCCCACCCATCCCCCTCCCCGGATCGCCGCCCATGTTTGTATACACTTACCGTGTTGAAGCCCATGTGCAGTGCAGCGCGCAGCAGTATGCACAATTTGCATTGTACATTGTTCCAGATTACGGTACATATATGTTGAAACTATATGTATGCGCTTACGCTATGCTTGGACCAATTAGACCAGGGCGCCATTATTTCTTGCTATTGTTTTCAGTTAAGTTCGTACCTGCCAACTGGCCGAATTGATTAATTACCACACTGATCATATAAATTTGTCAAAGTTTGTATATATTGTAAATGTATTTTTCTCTTTTAAAATAGAAAAAACAAGAAGAGTTTTTCTTAACACATCGCTTGAATTTTTTTGGAGGGCAAGAACGTGTAACTAAAAATTCTGGGGGCAATGCCCCTTGCCCCCCTGGCTGCGCCACTGTTAATGAAAACTATCTTTGAGTGCGTTTTAGTCAACCGTTAGTATTAGTTTTTGATTGACAGGTCTATTGTCTTCCGAGTGACGCCCTCGCCATGGTAATCAGTCATGTGATCATCCAACAGAATTAACAGCCTCAACTAGTTTTTAGTTCTGTTACAACAAGGCCACGCCCACTAACAGTCGACTAAAACGCATCCATTATTTCAAATAAACAGTGTGATGGCGACGGCGAATAAATCTAGTAAACAGAATACTCACTCAAACCTGCGTGTAAAGAAAAACGCTTTTTCAGTCCTAATCGTCGTATCGCCCACCAGTGAGGTTCCTTTCCTACTTTCAAAACACTTGGATGAAACAATAGTTTATCAAACAGGTCAGTGGTACCGGACTTATGGAATCCGATGATGTAGAAGTACGGCAAACACCATAAGGTTTCATTCTCTAACCAGCAAGGATTTCGGTAATTCGGTAAGAAGTGTGCAGGAACTCTGTTGAATATCTGAAAATGAAAAAGATTCAAATCCCGAATGTCTGTTTTATCTCTGAATAAATCTAGTTTACGAGCAAACTATAGATCAGGAGTTCCCAACGTTTTTCTAGAGGTGACCCCATTTCAGAGAGCAGCATCAGATCGCGACCCCAATAAATATACCATAATGCACCATAGCAACCAAATTGTTTATACCCAGGCGAGAGTTTCGCGGATGGCCCAAAAATAGTGTCAAATTTCAAAAAAAAAAAAAAAGCCCGACAAACTACCACCTCTTCCTCATCAGTTCAACAAACATTCATGTGCACCATTGCCATATATACACTGTACAAATGTGTAATACAATACTGCACAAGCGCACCTAATTACTTCAAGCCCCTGTTGCCTTGGCAACATTATCGCTCACAGGGTGTGAGAACCTACGTGTGTTCCTAGGTCAAGCCAGATTGTCTGCATGCATTGTGCAGTGTCGGGGAGGTTCTTGTGTTGTATGTGCGTGCGGCAGTAGGATTTCAGAGGAACATATTTGAGTAAATCTTATAACGGTCATATCTCGCTCAAAATAAGTCCAATTGGGACAAATTTGACATTATTGAAGAGAGAACTGAATGGAAAACGCAACAAAAAAATTACATAACCCCCCCTTTCGTCAAAAAATAAAGAAAATAATAAGACAAAAGACAAAAAAAAAAAAAACCTAAGAAATGACGTTCTCTTCCAAACCACAGTGTTGTTCTAATTACCCAGGCCGGCAATCACACGACGTACTACATGGCAACCCGTTAGAAAAATCCTGGCTACGCTACTGTAAGCATTAGGCTATGTCATTGCCCCCATTTTAAAGAATTAATTCAGAGATTCCGGGAGCCCTATACAGGTATCTGCCAGCCTTAGATGCCCTTTTATGCGAATTGAAGCAACGGGGAATTTGGGTAATAGTAAAAGAATGTTTCTGTGGACTCCACGCACGTATTTTGGCGTAAAAAGCTATCCCGAATAGAAGGCAGTACAATAGCCACAAAAGAGGGGGCTTCAGGAGATTTGTTGACAACGTATTTTTCTCTTAGACAGCAAAGTCTCCTCTTTCACCTAACCAAAACTTGATGTAGTGACAAAGGAAGGATCCCCACTGCTGTACAAAACGCAGGGCACATAAAAAGGGTGCAATTTACGCAAACATGGGAGTTTAACTGAGGTTAAATTACGACATCATCGGTGCTGCCTACCCCTATCACCAAAGTCTGGCGGCGCCACTGATAATTAATAATTAATAAATAAGGAGAAATTTTATGCAATCACAACTCTTGCCCCCCCCCCCCCCAAATGTAAAGCTGGCTACGGGCCCGGAAGCTAGTAAACGTAAATTTGTCTCAGAGTTTTGATACCGAACTTTGTGTGGTTGGGGGTAGATACGAAATCTATAAATTTTACATAATTAGGTGTTTTAGACGCATTTTCCTGGCATCTGAGAATAAATATTGGGCTTTGCTATTACGTTTTGCAGGATATTGGAGTAAAATACCATTTAAAAACATTGCTTTGCAAAAAAACAGGGAAGGCGTACACCCCACGTCCCCTCCCCGGATCCGGCCCTGGGTTCGGTTTACGTCAATTTTACCATTACCAATAAAGAATGAAAATAGGCATATCAGTCGGAATAGCTGAAGAAAGATAATCGGTTCAAACACTGTCCGCGTTAAGTACACAAATTTGCGTCAGACTACAATGTAGTGAAATTGATTTTCATATTTCCCTTCATTTAAAGACAGATTTGCATCACCCCAAGTATGACTTTTACTTAGGGGGTAAGCAAAAATCTCAGTTGGTGACTACTCTTTGATTGACATCAGAGTTACAAAATTCAAAAGATGCAGAGCAGCTCATCCGTATTACACAGCATGCAGAGAGAGTGTTTTGATTACACATTAGGGTCATGTATACTCACCAGAATATGGCCAGCCTTGAAGGGAGAATGCAGTCACCCCAATGAAGAATTGTTCAGTAGATTATCCTATTTCCTGAATGGCTCTTGAGAATCATGTGACAGTATTTTTTCACTCAGTTGTAAAATTTAGAGGAGCAACTGCTTGGTTTACCTTGAATATGCAATATTTATGTCCTAAAATACCACGGGAAAGACTCTTGGGAGAGAATTAAGAAAAAATATGTGACATTTAGCTATTGTTTCAAAATAAGTTTGTGGACTGTTTATGACCTTTAAGCAATAAACTATGTTTGTGTTTGCATAAGGCGGAGCTAAAGACAGTTATGGGCGGGGCTAGAACTAACTTAGTTGGGAGAATTGGAACTGTCTGGGATGAGAATATTTCCTTTTTAGGCAACCCTAGCTAGTAAAGAGAAAATGACACAGAGTATATTAGAAACCAAACTAAAACTTACTTCCGGTGCAACAGTCTTCAAATGCTCTGTGGTAAACAGTTGAAATTGTTCCGATTGGTTTGTAATGACCCTAGTAACATTACGGTAATTGATCCGAGACAATGAGGTCTCCTCGGCATGATTTTCGTCACTGTCAATTCTTTTAAAATCAAGGTGATCATTCAAAACAAGATTTGTCGGTGCGTAAGCCTGAGCAAGTGAAAGACGTTTTTCTCTAAAGTATCTTTCGTTTGTTGACCAGATGACTATCCCAACTACCAGGCAAAAACCGATGATCCATAGTAAATATATCTGTCCAAAAGAAATAAAAACAAATTGTTTTCTCTTAACACGCAAATAATTAATTTTCCATTACATTTATGGGATTGCCTTCGGTAAAGGCTATAGCTTGTTCAAGATAATAAAGTCCCGAGTAGAGAATACTTGTTCCATGTTGAGATATCTAGGGAGGGAGAGCAGAGTTCTTGCATGTGGACTGGTTCAATATGGCAATTTCTTCAATGTGTGTATATAAACCACCATAATACTGTACCTCCAAATTCTAGGGAGTTGAAGATATGCCAAATGACCTATACTCAGGCTGGTAGCCAGGAGGCAATGGGGAACCCCCACCCCCTTGAGCGTATTTTTTAATGATTTTTTGTGGTATCGCTAGTACCTCCCTAGGCTATAGTGATAATAGTCAATTTTCAGAATATGAGATTTAAAATAGAAAATGTTTAGATGAAACTTACAAAACCTACAAAGTGCCATTTCAAGCGATCTGCCATGCATTTTTGGCCAAAATTTACTCGTACGCTTTGCACCAACATATAGTGGCGTTACGCTTACAGTTTGCATGTAGTCCCCCCCCCCCCTCCTTGGCAAATTCCTGGCTACGCGCTTGCTTGTACTTGTTGAAAATTTATTCTCCAAGACAAGCACTCTTACAAAAAAGCTCTTCTGGAGACAAGTTCACCGATATTAATTCTGAATGGCATAATATCATGTTTATTCAATATGAACAACGTATTTACTATATTACCTTCGATCCCAACTGCGCATTATGCTTTTCCTCGAAACTGCCTTTCAACGTTTCCATACTGTCACTTCTTGCCATTTAAAAGTTACATAGGCTATGTTATTGATTTGCGTGTGTTTGATACATGTCTCTGCTATACAGATATGAAATAAGCGAAGGAGATACTACAGGATTCACAATGCATGTCAGGAAAAATCGAAGTTTTGCTTTACCAGCAACGGAGACCGGCGGTTATATCACTACATCATATTTTCCCAACGTGTTGGTTCTTCCCGACTGAAGGAGATCCGACGATCGAGTTGAGTTGCGGTGTGCAAAGTTGTGTAGTGTGCGGCTAGCTTAAAGACTGAAACCCTATAGATTTGTACGAAATACTCTAAATCAAAACCGTATTTTGTGATTAGTGTGACTTCATTTTAACGATAAACTAAATTTTGTATTCACTGGATCCTTTAAATCTAGTTGCTTGATACCATTACTTCTATCTAAATAGTAGTCGTTGGGAGAGAGTAAGCAAGTTGTTTGTAATATCAGTAGACTGCAAAACGGTAAAGAGGCGATGAAGCTTCGAATTGACTTAGGACAGTCACTCGTGAGGGAGAAAAGCATATTTTTTTCCTTCAAATTAAGTTAACAATCATTCTTTGTCACTTAACTTGCATCAATTAAGGTTTATAAAAATTACACTTATTGCACTAGAAGAACGGGATATAACAAGACAAGAGAAATGTCACCATATGGGACTTAATGGATGTTGCAAGTCGAAAACACGACAGATGTACTTCGCTATTTGCGCGTAAAAAGGAAATCCTTAACCGAAAATTTTTAGGAACAGCTTGCGCAAGAATGAGTGAGGAATAAACGTATAACAAAAGTTCAAGGGGGCTTTAAAAATGCATGTTCTTTCTAAGCTTGTATAAACATATTGCACAGGATCGTACCCAGGAATTTTCAATAAGAGGCCCGCTAGGTTTGATTGATCGCTGTCCCGGGGGAGGGTTGTAAGGGGAGCGGTGCTTTGGGGAGAAGGTTGAAATGAAAAATGGTGCAATATTTGACACAATTTGAAGAATTTTCTTTTTTTGCTTCAACTTTTTTACGCCGCATGACGGCCAAGGGGGGGGGGGGAGGCTGCTGCGCTCCCCTAGATCCGCCACTGTTGCAGTTACCATGAAGGGAAATGATAGTGTTGTGAATAAGATTGCGTTACTAAAATGAACAGTCAACACACCTACAAATATTACCAAAGGCATAAGGTTGCTACATTGCAAACTCTGTGGATGCTTGGTCAAAGGATGAAGGTACAAATTTAGTTTTGTTCCAGAATGATTCAGTCTATTATCCTAATAGCCTAAGTGTTGAACAGGGGTATAAAAGTGAGCCATGAAGGTTGCGAGCGAAGTGGAACAACATTTTACAGAAGCTACCATTGACCGGCATGGTAAAGCGCTTGCAGGCTCAGCCTTTTTGTAAGAAAATAAGTCGCAACGATGGCGACTCTGGATTAAGAAAAAAAGAAAAATTCTGGTCACTTATCCTCGGGTGATGTTGTCCCCGACACCTGCACTGTATTTCCTTTTTACAGCTAAGCTAGCAGAAGACTTAGCGACATGGTTTAACAAATGGAGGGGTGCACATTATTCTGCAAGAAGCCTTGCATGGAGCAGAGCACGGCATCCGTCATCTCGTCAGGCTATGGACCTGTAGAAGCTTTATTTTACTGAACCTTGTCCCTGTGACAGGGACCACGGAAACGGAGGGGGTACGGGGGCTTTAGTCCCCGCACTTTTTCTATCATGGGCATTTTGGGCCTCCTTAACTGCTTTTATTATATTGTACATATTGGGCCGCTTTGATGATTGGTCTCCGCACTTCAAAATTGGCTCCGCGGCCCCTGTGTGACCGGACCGAATGGCACAACTATGTTGATCAAATATGATTATTGATAGTTTTGTAGTTTGAAGTTTAAATCCAGCCTCACACTTTTCTCGAGTAACTTTTTTTACTCGTTAATTTTATAGGAATAACCCTATGTGCATGAGAGTCCGCCGCGAGACTGTGTCTCATACCAGACTAGTCTGCTTTGATCGAATCTAGTCGACGACTAACAAAACCAAACTGATGTTATAGAATCGTCCATATTTTCACCATTTCCTTTAAGGTAAAAAATATACTTCTGGAAGGGAGTAGAGACCTAACAACTATTTTTCAAAGTATATTAAAAATGACAAAGCGCCTTAGACAAAATAATGAATCATTTTTACAGCTTAAGGTAGGCTCAATCTTAAAGCGGGGGAGGGAGGGCCGGGTACAAAGAAAGAATAAATTGATTAAGCTGTTGTGAAAACGATGAAAGAAATGGACCGAACCTATGTGAAAACACTTTAAAGACAAGTATGTATGAGGTACATTTAAATCACACCATAGGACTGTATATACTTAATTACCTTAAGTGACTTCATACTTCCTGTTCTAAAAGACATCGATGGGGCAGCCATCAAAATTAAGCTTGACGCTGTCCTCACGCCAATCTTCCAGGTTCACCGAAACATTGAAATGTGATTCCAAGTTGCTGTTATCTCAAGGTAAAGCACAACATGTTGAATAATATGGTACTTCACGTTCTTACTATGCTAGGCCACGGCGATACTCATAGTGTAGGTGCTGCTTGTAAAGTTGTTCAGCCACAGGTGCTGGTAGTCAATAGCCAATCGTGTTCCAACTCCGGTTGTTGCGATTCAAAATTCGCATCTCTCCGTAAGATTGTTTCCGAATATCCCTGTTTGAAACACACTGCTATTAAATTACTACCTCAAAGTTGAATAGTATGTACAAATATTTCATTGTTTTATGACTGATGTAATTCTGAAAGGATTCCAGAGATAGGCTTAGTGATAGCGAATTGCTTACATGCCAGTTGCAGCGTAGTCTGAACAATAAATCTTCGTACGTGCCAGGTCTCTTTTGTCACCGAAGTTGCATAGATGTAACCCATGCACTGTTAACCGGCTAACGGCAAGATTGATATTGATTAATATTGATTAAAGGCACGATCAAATAAAAGGAGTCGATAAATAATACAAAACAGCCGGGTCGGAACTAAGATTGGCAAGCCAATGTGTTGTACGGTTCAGTATTGTTTGCCAGCCTCGGTTGCTGAATCATACCGCCTGCCACAAAATATGTAATGTAGAGTATTTGCGGGATTTATCATACTTCCATGCCGTAACAGTCACTTATCATGTTTTGAGATAACAGAATAATTCATTTCTTCTTTTGGTATTATTTTTATTTTTCAAGCATTCGATTTATCATCCTAGCATCTCCCCTTTGTAACATTGATCAATCAACGTATACAATTATGCAAGCTAACATATACGCAGTATTGATAAAATCAATTTGTTTATCTGCAAACATAATTGGCACATACTATTGTATTGACAACTGTGGCGACCAGCTTTTACGATAACGCTAGGTTTTCTATACATAGTACAATCTAGTGGTGTTCAGGAATCAAACTTGACCCTTTACAATCACACGCTGCCTACTTAATTTGTAAACATAGGCTATTTATAGGGGCTCTTCAATGTGCCTTTCATCACCCAAAATATATTCAGGAACCAGGGTACGCCATACTCCTCGGAGCGAAAGAAGTTTTTTCGTTCAGCTCATCGCTGCGAAAAAATCGGAGGAGCGGCAGCCACAGAGGCGCTACGCAGGCTATGTACGCCAGGGCCGTAGCCAAACAAGGTTACCGTACTGAAGGGGGAGGGGGAAATGGCTTCCAGAAAGGGTGAAATTTTTTCAGGGGGCCAAAAGTGTAAAAATGTATTAAGTCAATGCAAACTTAAAACTTTCTAGGGTGGTGAAAATAATTTTCGGGGGGGGGGGGTTGGTTCCGTCCTCTGGCCCCCTATTAGCATCTGGTGACTGAACTTCAATTGACTTGACTCATGGCAAATAAAAAATCACCTCAACGATTTTAAGCCACTTTAGGATAACTTGTGCATATCAGTGGATGGGCAGTGGTAGATTTTTTTTTTTTTTTGTAAATTTAAGGAGGGCCTTAAGGTTGAAGTGGTAGAAAAATTACAGCTGTCTGGAACGATATAATTGGCCCTTAAAGGCTAAGAACGATTTTAACCCAGCCCCCAGGGTGAGTTTCCCCCTCCGTCCTCCCTTTTAAAAATATTCCTCCCATTAAGATTTTTTAGAGATGTGTCACAGTTAAATCAAAGAAGGTCGGGTGTCGGAGAGTTCTAAGGGTTAGCCCTAGACTAGAAACGACAAAGCCAAAAGAATAACACTCAGATTTTCGTTGAAAGCACTTTAATATACTGTAGTCTGATGTTTCACTTGTTGAACATGATTAGCAATAACAACTAATAATGCAACACATGCAATAAAAGGAAATCAAAGCATCTTTTCTTTAAAAAAAGCCTATTTGCTGGTCTGTGGTACGCGAATGTCCTTGGGTGGTGAATATATCCCATGGGTGGTGCTGGCGTAAACGCCAGCTCGAGTGACACTTGGTAGCGAGATTGACAGTACCTCAGTGTCCCCGGGAATTATATATGTTTGGAAAGTAAATGTCAGGTAAATGAGCAAAAGAAGTACTACCTCGTCCGAGGTATTACTTCCATGGATGAGTGAGGTAAGGTTGTGATTAAGCGAAGAAATTTGTTGTAGCTTTAAGGTGACGAGCCAAAACTGCCCTCGTGGTAATTCACGTATGGAGTACACAGAATTATAACACATCACCAACATCATATTGAACCCCGCCTCTCTTAAAAGTAAATAATAAACCCACGATGATTTCTCAAAGAACCAGCTGAAAAAAGCAAAAAACATCTTGTTCAAGACGATAGTTACTTTCTGATTATCTTCCGTTCGCCCCAGTGAGGGCGTATGTCAACTGACTCGCATTCCGTTTACAGTGGACAAAACCCCTGAGTGACATACTGTTCAGTTGACATACGCCCTCACTTTGCGCAAACTGAAGATATAAGATAGGCAGAGAGTAATTAACGTCTTGAAGAAGACTAGTCACACGGCAATGCCAGACCGTGACGTCATTTTGCACAAAAGAAAAACACACAAACGCTCTCAGCAACGAGTACGGCCACTCTCAGTAGCCTTTAACCAGGGAGGTGTTACTTTGTCAAAGTAACACCTCCCTGCTTTAACTAACGGCTCATTTTATAACTGAGAGTTCAAAGTATATATCCTCAATAATTCATATATACCTTTGTCTTCATATTGCTTTTACACCTCGGGATTCCACGGCTTAAGTTTGCATGCCTTTTTACACTTCTTACATCCCATAAATAGATTTAGCTTAGGCATTTTTGTTTACTATTACTACATGCAACTTTAATTGTATCTTTCTATTCCCATAACCATTAATTGATCGAAGTTACACAATACCCTAACATTGTAGTGCAAGTACGTTCTCAACATCCATTTCTGTCCACTGTCACTATCAGATTTCTGGCCTAGTGAGTAGTGTTGGAACGGTTATCGGTATTCACCACCGGTATCGGCCGATATTCCCCGTTTTCATCATGTATCGGTATCGGCAAATTTACTTTAATGCCGATATTACCTTACCGAAATCTATCGCCTTATATATCATTGAAAATGGTTTACTATTTGAGTATTTTTAAAGGCACGATCCCATGTTTGACATCATCAAGATGAAAGGACACTTCATCGTGGTGTCCCGTAGCCTATGGTTGGTTGCCGAATGCTTGTTTCCGAAATATCGGTATAGCATCGGTATCGGCCGATATTGAGAACTGTAATGTCGGTATCAGTAATATCGGCTTGTTTGGTACAATACTTTTAGTGAGTCTCTATAATTTTCTCTAAGTGCTAGCAACCAATAATTTACTTTAACTCTCAGTCTGCTGGACAATGCGTAAGGTGTAATTGCACATGCCCAGGGTTGTGTTCTGCTTCCTCTCATTTCGTGATTATGGGCCTAATGAAATAGGTGGGCGTTATTGGCACGGACAAGATTTTCATTCGTCCTATTTGTTCGGATTCCGTACTCCGCAAGATTTTCAATTATCTTATTAATACGGATTCCGTGCTCGCAAGATTTTCATTTATCTTACGAACACGGCCTACGTGCCCACAAGATTTTCATTCATCTTATGGACACGGATTCAGTACGTGCGCTGCTAGATCTTCTCTTTGCTAA
>WURT03060405.1:3634-13868 GCA_009936505.3 Holothuria glaberrima | reverse complement strand
AACCCGGATGACCGACCAACCCCATAATCAACCAGGGTTGCTATCCCCTCCCACAGGTCCCTCGTGGAAACTTCCAAACATGGGGCTTCTTATTATCTTACTGGAAATCTTTTTAGAGTTTAAAACTTTACAAACAACTGCACCACGTTGCTTGTAAGCCAACTTACATGGACAACATTTTTGCAATGACATGTCCCCCTCCCCATTTTTAGTTTCTCTGATTTTAATAGTTTCTAAATTTTATGGTCTGATTTTCAGAAGAGAAGCTGTAACATGACTTATCACACAAATATGTGATGGCTTAGTTTGGTCACCACATTTTACATAGGGGGTTTTTTTTTTTTTTTTTTTTTCATTCCTGGAAACTTCCTATCCTTGAAAAGTTCCTTAGTCCCCACTGCTCCCACTCCAAGCCGTCCACCAATCAGACAAGAAAACCCAAGAAGTAATGCCAAACATAAATACAACTCATCTGTGTCACGCCCAATTTCACATTTATGGCTGTGATTCAAATTTTATACTTCATGTGTTGATGTGTTGTCATGTACCCATTAATCTGAGAAATGCTAGTTGCTACCAAATTTGGAAGCAACAGTACACAACTATAACCTTTTAAAACAATTTCATATAGCAACATTGTTGATACTCAACTTCAACATTATTTGATCAGGTACCTTGACAGTACTTGCCTAAGTCATGACCTGTAAAATTAGATTTTCAATCCGTACTTTGTGAAATTTTCCAAATGTGCTCTGTGATCAGTAAGTGTTATATGCCACATGCACACACTATATATGCCTCAAGCATTTTCACTCATTCGGTCTCCCCAAATGACCTTTTCTGGGTACTGTAGTAAGTCCTTGTTTCCAGTAAAGGACTATCACCTTTGAAACCATTTTGTAGCCCTGTTTCATCTAGAATGGTACTGTCAATCCACAACCTACAAATTCAAATACCATTTCATTTAAAGAAAAATTTTTGTTTATATAACTTTTTAATTACAATTTTATCTGGCATGTCCCTCATCCTCTTCCAGCCCTCCTCCACCTCTCTTCCCAACTTTTTCAAATAAGCAGGGAACAATTACCACTCAAATTCTAAAATTCATTCAATCCACAAGCCACGAATCATCAAGCCACTTTACAAATCCCCTTCTTTCCCTTTACTTTTTTTATATTTTGTTTCAATGCATTTCAAAGCAATAGCTCATCTGCATTGTGTGAGCCCCATGTTACATCTCAACCAATTTGTCTGCATCAAATAGAAGAAACAAACTGTCAAATACAGACACTGACAACCATCAGCTATCTAAATGTCATGTTTCCTGGAAGCAAGTTAACCTGCTCTGATATGTTGACTCAAAGCTGCAAATATCATACCTCAGACACTCTACAGCAGAGAGTCACACAAGAAAGTGAGAGAGTGAGAGAGAGACTGAATGAGTTCCAATCGGATATTTAACTATTGGCTGATACATGATAACATAGCACACAGTAATGTAACCTAATCACTCACATGGGGGAAAGGTTAGTCTGCACTTCAAGATGCAATTACCATGTGCAAGGAAGCTGGCTCTACATTTACTCACAGGCTGTTAAGTAGCTCAGCCAACCAGTTCACCAGCCCACGATCTACTGTGTATATATCTGCCGTGATATGCAGGAGTTAGTGCTACATTTGCCATAATTAGTATCATATTCACCCCATTGTTGCTGTTTGCCAATCCGAAGATTACCGCAGCAGGAATATGATTACATGTCATTTATGCTGCTACTGTTTCAACTGTCAGTCTATATGATTTTTGCAGTAGTAAAAGCTGTTTCCGTTCACTGGATGTATCCTTTTTGAGATCATTACACTATGATATGACTAAAATCGGTAGCAAACACACCACAACACGACATTGCACAATTAACTTGCTTCCAAATAAACATGTTATGTAAATGTATCAATAAACTTTACAGTGGTTTGCTTATCAAGTATTTGCACATTAATTGACATGTACACAAGCTGTCAGGTTTGCAAGTTTTACATCTCAAAACACGATTAATAGCACACAGACCTTCATAAAACTGTGCTGAAGAAGTATACATGAGAAAACATAATCTACAATATAATGAACTAAATATATATGAAGATGTAAGTATTGCTGATAATAATACATAGATTGCCTACAGAGCCTCAGAATTCCTTTTTACCTTCTCTCTCCCCCCCCCTCCCCTTCCCTTTCCTCTTCCACCCCCTTCCTCTCTACAAAACATTCTGAACACTATTTGTTACTGTATTTACAGACTTTTGATCAGGACTGGAAAGAATGTTTATTTTCTCAGGAATGGAGTTAAATCGTACACAATTTCTTCCATGTTTTTATGTCCAAAAAGGTAAATTTCCCCCTCCAGTTGCCAAAATTTCCCCCAGAGTACACAAATTTTCCAGGAAGGAGCAGCTTCCCAACTTTTCCACCCATGCTTTTGATACAGTAGTCCAAAGTAAAACACTCAGCCATCAAAATCAATGGATTATGGATGAGTAATTGATAGTATATCAGGTGATTACTTCATCACTAAGATTTCACTCAAACAGAAACTGAGTCATACCAGTTTGATTTGTGTAATAAGATAAAAAGGACATATGAAGCAACACTGGTGAGGTATAAAATTTATGTGTCATCCACCCATTTTTTATCAATTTCATTCATGATTTACAGTAATTTTGTTATTTTTTTAATTTCACAATGACCTGGTACTGCAGATGCAAAAGTAACACTTTCATGTTGTAAATGTTAAACATACCACAGATAACTTCCTTCAAAACAACTGTATGACCCACTTTTTAGCAAGACTTCATGTCTTCAGTTTGCAAGCTTTTGATGATTTTGTGACTTTGTCCTACCAAAAATGTTTTCAGTCAATTCTGATTGCTAAATTTTTATGATTTTGATGCTTTAGAAGAAGCCCTGATTCAAACACAGCACACAGGTTTGGTTTTCTCCTCAATATTGGAAAAAAACATGCAATTTTGCAAAAAATTTCTATTATTCTTTCTCCCCCCTCCATCTTTTCCTCTCCACCCCCCCAATTCCTAATTTGATGTTTCTTCCCAGTATAAGAACCTTTCCATTCTTACAATAGTGTAGTAATCTAAGGCATCGCAAAATGAATTTGAGACTCGTCCTCTTAGTGTGTAACAACTGTTCCTCAAGGTGATCACTGAAAAAACTTCCAGGGTAGAGCTGGATTCATTGCTTTCTTGACCTCACAGAGACTACTCATGAAACTTAATTTCAGGGTACCTATGACGCCCCATCCTTCACATCTCACTTCTCTGTCACATAATCATGTAAAACCTTCTGCTTTTTGTTAACAGTGCTACAAATCAACTCTTTTAGAAATTTTTGCAAGGATATAATTAAGAGTAATACATTTATTACTAATGAAGTAGGACCTTGGCTATCACTACCTTCAAATCCTCAAAAGCTACAAAACTGTTGCTAGTATGAACGTTGTGCATTGACGTCATTCAAAGTCATTTTGATGGGGTAATCAATGAAGTACACTGCACATACCACTTCGCACACGTGTTGCAGACTCAAGCGTGTATCAGCGTCTCCATTAGCTGTTGTGGTGCAATGATTGTGCTTATCTCCACTGGTAGGGGGAGCACTTTCTGTTCTGTGACATCATATGCATTTAATGTCTACTACTACTCACATCTTAAAGCCAAATAGATACTTAATTACAAATCATGAAAAGGCCAATTTGAACAACTTGACAAGGTCAACAAGCTACTACAGCTATTAACCTTAAAGGGCACTTAAAGGGAAGCTCTCATGGCAATAATGGTACATATTTAAATAGGACATAAGGAGGAGCGAAACAGGCACTCGAAATTTGTCAGTCCGGTATCCTAGTTTGTGTACGGCTTTTCTTTAATCATGTCACAATGTTTGTTACTGAATTATTAAATTCAGGGATTACAAGTGTAAATAGGAGGTAGTCAGTTAGGTGGGGTTTTACAGCTCAGTCTGTAACCAATTGGTTTAGGTCATGCCGGCCACAGCCTTTTTCCAGTTGTGGCTCAATGGCTTGTTTTCCCTACTCCATTGTTTATGCTGGGCACCAAGCACAATGACAGCAGGTTCCATTTTTTAGGTCTTTGGTATGACCTGGCAGGATTTGAACCCCCGACCTTCCGGCTGCAAGTCGGCTGCTCTAACCACTTGACCATGCAGTCGGTCTAAATAAGAGGTAAGACGGGTGATGCAGATTAACCAAGCTTTCTTTTACCTTTCTTTGTAATATTTATGTTCAAAACATAATGACAGACACTATAGTATAAAGAAAATGAAAGATTTCTGGAATTCTGCTGATATTTCAAAATAAGGCAGGGTGACCGCTTCTTCCCTTTAAACCTTGCCAAATTTTCACCCTCCAACACTTTAAACATCTACAATTTCCAATGTGAAGCTCAAGCATACAACTTTCCACCTCAGTGTATTTTGGTACTCCTAGATCAATACAGGTGCACTCAACTTCAAATTAAGTTGACACCCTAAAGTTGTTTATGGGTGAAGGATGAACCCTGAGTTGATGGTATTTTGTAAAGGCAACAGATTCAATTCTGGGGAGAGCTACTTGTCTGGAAATAGCGACAGCTCAAAGTTCAATTTATTTTTTAAAACTATGTTTGAAGGCAGACAGTGCACTCTGGAATCACCTAATTTTGACTAAGAAGAAAGCCTAATTTACACAGATTATTATCATGTTATCAAAAAGTAAATAAATGTGACATTTACCCAAAATGTTAAGGGGAAATATTGCATTTGTTTTACAGAAAATTTTCATATTGTTTGAACCAATATCACTAGATACAGAATGATAGACAATTCAAAATAAGGCATTACAGTAGCTTTCTTTTCAAGAAACGAGGCTCTTAAAGGAAGCAATTTGGTTGTTTGTTGCACAAAAGTAATTTGTACACCCAAACTTTCCAAGATTAAAATGATGCAACATCCATTACTCTTGTTATGCATCATATTTTCTTTGTATGCCATGTTGGTGCATTTTAAACACAATATTTCCCTTTAAGTATCAGCAGTCCAAAACATTTTTTAAGCCAATCAAGAAAGCAGTTTTTGCATGCAGTTGAGAGATCCACCACAATGGAAAAGACAAAATCTGTGCAAAGCTTCAGCATCCCCAACGGAAAATGGAGTTCTTTTTACTGATTTTCTACAAAATAACTGGTAATATTTTGGGCAGCTCTCTCATCCTATTTCACGCACTCTCCAACAGAAAATGGCATTTGATAAATTTCTACAGCCTACACCAGTAATTTTGATAATATTTTGGAAAAGTCTGTACAGCACACATATTATTTCCTGTGACCCAAAGGTGGGTCACCATTACCCAGATGGCAGACAATCCTTTCATGTATTTTGACAGTCTTTACCATAAGCCCTCTTCTGTTGGATCTCACAGCTTCAAAATCTACAACATGTAAACTAGTAGAAAAACTGCCTCTTTCTTTGAGAGGGTTGTGGACTTCAAGGGTGGTGGACTTCTTCTGTTGGACTTCATAGTTTCAAAATCTAGAGTATGTGAACTAGTATGTTATACCACTTCTTTCTTTGAGAGGGTTGTGGACTTCACTCTTCTCTTAGATCTCACAGCTTCAAAGTCTACAGTATGTGAACTAATAAGAAATACCACCTCTTTCTTTGAGAGGGTGGCAGACTTCTCGCTAATTAGGCCCTATCGCTAATACAATGAACTTGTGGCGCAATGATTGCTGGTTCAATTCCTGCCTAGATCATAAAGTAGCCTAAGTGTCCATGGGCAAAATACTTCATAACAGTAACCCCCCCCCCCCCTTAGAGGTTAAATGGATTCATGTGAGGTATCAACCTGCTATTGGGAACAGTGGAACTGCTCTAACATGGAGGGATTATGACTGGCCAGGTTATAGTTGAACACATACTGATACCATATAGAGAGGGACTTGAAACCTACCGACTGGTAAAATGTGCTATGCAAAATACAAAAATATTTCATCACTATGATTACCTTATTGGACTGCTGTCTACAGATTGCACACTTTGTACAGTGCGAACACTGCCAGTGCATCCCAGGGATGCGTTGCGTTAGTTCCGGAGTGTACTTCAGACATGGAGGGTGAACTGCAGGAGGAAGAAAAAACATACATCAATCAATCACTGTTTTTATGAAACATACTATACTTTTCATTAACCTCAAAAATTAAAAAAAAAAAAGACTAGAAAGTGTTTTTCATTCATAGGAATTGTCAAGCAAAAGTTGAAGAAAATGACTGCGAAAAACTTGCACTCTCTGACTTTGGCACTGTTTCACTTTCTCAATAACTTTTTTCAGTTTTTAACAATTTATTTATTTATTTATTTATTTTATTTTTTGTTGTTGTTGTTATTGTTGTTGTTGTTGTTGTTACTGGAAAGAAAACATCAAGGGGAAGATTTAGTTCCATTCATAGTGATATTGTTGTATCTCAACTGCCTCTCAGATACAAAGCTGAGGTAGATGGACCTACTAGATGGACCTACAGTAAGGGGCCACGAGAGGTAGTTAGGCCTAGGGGACAGAATAATAATAGTAAATTAGGCTTCCATAGCACTAATGTCACATGTTACTACTGAAGTTGCTTCACAAGGTAGCACAGTAAGTATACTAAGCATGTACAGTATTGAAAAAAATCTTGAGTAAACTTCTGAAAAAGAGTTTTGAGCAGGTTTATAAGTCATCTAATAACTTGTTCTACAGAAATGATACTGTACTACAGTTCTGAAAACTTCTGCAGCTGTAAAGTAGGTTTTGAAGCATAGTTTTGGGAGATTAAAATGAGATTTGCAAGAGGAAAGAAACGAGCAAGTTGGTATATACGGATAGTTCGATGAGATTTAACAACACACTAAAACAAATGTGTTATATAGTGTCAACTAGATAAAAAAAGTTAAGTTCAAAAACGGTTTTAAATACAGTTCAAGTTCAAGTTCTGTTTCACACACAGTTCAAATACGGTGCAAGTCCTTCCCCATAGTTGCCTCTTATGACAGGCTGGGAATACCGTGGGCATATTCTACAACCCCCAGCCCACAGGAGGCTAAATACAGCTAGAGAAGCTGTGGATGACCAGTACATTGGCTGTTCCAAGTGCTGAATCTGGAAGGTGAGCAGTAGCCATTTATGCTGTAGGCCTATTCTAAAGCTGATCAGAAACCAGTGGAGTTCCTTTGGAATTGGAGTGATATGACAATTTCTTCCTTTCCTTCCTTTCCTTTTTATAATACTAGCAGCAGTATTTTGATGTACACCTTTAAGGTATTTACAATTCTTATACAAAAACATACTTGAAGTCAACACAGCACAGCACCTTACAAATCTGCTGAAAGCTCTTGTTTATCCTAATATGAAAGCATGTTTTAACAGGTACTAAAAAGATCAATATTACAAGGGGGTTTCCCTAATTTATGCATTCTATGGTGCAAAAGTTCAAATATATACTTGTATGCAGTTGAACACATACAAATCTGCACTTGTGCAGGAATTACCTTCCCTGTACAAACATGTTACCTAATGATCACATTAAAGGGTAATTCTTGTCATCCCAGACAGTTTCAATTCTTCCAACTAAGTTACTTCTAGCCCCTCCCATAACTGCATAAAGCTCAAGCCTTATTGTGCATTTACAAACCTCCTTTATTGCTTATACTGTAGGCCATGTCCTGGTGAGCAAACAAGGTTGTAATGTGTAATCCAAACACTCTCTATGCATTGTGTGGAATGTAAGCTGCTCTGCATCTTTTGAATTTTCAAACATTGATGTCAATCAAAGAGCAGTCACCAATTGAGAATTTTGATACCCCTACACTTAAAATATACTTTGGGATAATGAATGTACCCCTTTAATGATATTAAAGTATTAGCACTTTACTTCACCTCATGCAAGCATTATATGCTGTACAAGGTCAAATAATAGAAAAGTATGAAAATACATCACATATGTAATGCACCACTTTAAACACGGCACACATGTATTACTCATACTTTCATCGAGGACAGAAGGGAAAATTCCTTTCCTAGAAGGCCTCTCCAAAAATTAGCACAGTTCTGATCTCACAATATGAGAAGAGATAACACAGTATTATTACTCTTTTGTCACTTGCCCTGTTATGAGTAAACTTAGTGCATGTGACCTCGACCCAAATTTTCCCTAGCGAAAAAGTCACCAGGATGAATATTTTGGAAGTATTAGGCTAAGTCTAGCTAGTTCTAACTAGTGCATATACAGTATTCGTGCCAGGTGGCCGCTGGTTTATAAAACATCATCCTAGGAGAGGGGTCGTCCCCTGCCCTATGAGGAAATTTTGTATCTTTAAGAGGTCCTAGATTCAAAACAGTGCTACCTTTTGCAATTTCTGTCCTAGTTATATGTGTAATTTCATTCAATTTTTTAGTTGTTTAATAACTGTTTTTGGTATTTTTTCCATTTTTTAGTTAATTTTTTTTTAAATTTTATGTTCATCTGAAGGTGCAGTATAGAATATGAACAAAATCTGTGCCAGGCAATATAGCATGTCTGACAGAGTGAGTGCAGGGCGCAAATAAGGAGTGCTAAATGGCCCTGCCCAATGCCACCCACTGTAGCTAGAACCCTGGTATTCTATGAAGTACTACTAAGCATGGTTATACTAGAAAACCAACAGGCTACATCAGCCGTGTGTGTGTGTGTGTGGTTCTATGGAGGCCTACACACATTCCTGTCAATTGCAGTAAATGATCCAGTAGAAAACCTGTCACAACCATTTTATCTGCAAGAAAATTAATGTTTTATGCCACCTGGTGGAAAGATATGTTTCCCAATCTACTCACTGACTCTGAACTTTGACCTTACACATTTTTTCCCACATGTGCACAATACATGATTTTACAACCACTGACTGAGGGTAAAGTACTTTTGTGTAACTCCAACTGTAGTTCTTCTACCGTACCTGTACTACAGTATAAGGTTTCCACTTTATCTAGCCCCAATGGCAGACAGCATTCATAAAGTGTCCCATATCTCCCATTGTGCATTCACACATACCTGTAGTGCATGCCCTGTTACTACTACAGTACAACAGGCCACCAGCAGTCCTTGATGATAATATAATCGATACACAGGGTTAAAAAACTTGGATCAAGGGAAAAACCCTATCGTACTGCCATAAAATCTTCTCATTCAGGTGAATCAGTCACAACCATACACTACGTTTCTGGATAATTATGTCCACTTCCCTTCCATGACAAAGTGCTACTATCCAAAATTTATGGGTCATTAAACAATGAGCTATTTCAAAACTATAGTGTGACATTCTAGGAAATGAAACAATTCTTAATATGCATTTCTCAGGATGAAATTTATTTTAGGAAAGGACACAAAAGAAAGAATAATGCTCTTCAAAATAGATGAAAGGATAATGCACTACGACTTCCAATTACTTAGAAGCTCGGCAATCCTATTTTCATGTCTTGCATGTGGAAAACGAAAGAGAAAATATTTAAACTAACAAACTTTAAAGTTCTCCCTAAATAACAACCTTTCATTTTCTGTATTAAGATTTCTAGACTTAAATATGCATTTCACAAGTCTTGTATAGGTCAACATACGAAAGTATCCAATATTACTAAACAATATTTAAATCTCAATATTGGCCAATACAAACATTTGAGAGATAAGACTTACTCTATAACAAACCATAGGCTCCTTGGGCAATGCCACTATTAACTATGTCATTTTTATGGGGTAAAATGATTGAGACTTCCGGTCAAACATACTGATAAAACTTAGTATTTTCTTGACTTAAGCGCTCCATGTAGTTGTACACTTCTTTTGTTACTAAAGAATGGACAGCTGCATATACGGCTATGATCCCGAACAAGGAGAGCAATTAGCTCTCCTCACACTCTCCAGAAGAGCAGTTTACTGAGCTCCTGCAAATTTCAAAAGGTAAGGCCTGGTTAAGTTTTAAGTTCAGAGTTAGGATCTTCAATTCAGTGAACCTTCAATCTAGCAAACCTTTGATGGAGGGAACCTTACAGTTCAAAAAGAAAACTCATACTTGTACAAATGACAAGAGAGACAACATACACAATTGTCCTCCTCAGTTTATACTCATGATCGTTACTACAGTTACCAACTGTGAAGATTAAGAAGATGCGGA
>WURT03060386.1:0-13869 GCA_009936505.3 Holothuria glaberrima | reverse complement strand
CCATCATTCATTATTTCTTCAATGGATTTAGGCAAATAATGAGGGAATCCACCAATCCTCATCTTGATGTGAGCAATTGCATGCCCTAGAGCCAAAAGATGTCCTAACATGTATCAAGAATTATAAGACCTATGATACCTATTCAGTGTTTTCCACGAGGGGTTTCAGGGGAGTACCCTTAGTGAAAACTGCCACCCCCCTGAAATAGCAATCACCCCCTAAAAAATCCTGCCCCCTACAAGAGCTCTGCTTGGCCTCTGAAAAAAGTTGACGATGGGCTACTGCTATTTCAAATGTAGGCCTAACGTAATTTTCAAGGCAAATGTCTCAAACACGGCAATCGCTTCTCCATAAGCGTAGGAAGCAGTATGAAAGTGGGGGGGGGGGGGGACAATTTTCGGACTGTGCACCTCACCTTACCCACTAGACCAAAACATACATTTTTGATGTGAAATTTTTCGCCTTTTTCTACCTGAAAGAGCTATTTAAAAAAAAAATAAATAAAATGACGAAAATAAAAGGAACATTTGTATGCCATAACTCATGTTAAAAAATGAAACTGCACATTAAATAAAATAAAAATCTTTGTTTTTGCCAACCATTGTACATTCAACAACTGCAGTACATCTATGTCCTCTGGAAAGGAATATCGATAAGATCTGGACGCCGGTATAGTGGTATATTACAGGCGGTAGGCCTATATATATATTCTAGCATGCCATCCAAAGTGGGGGTGGGGCGAAAGAGGGTTTCCGCCCCCAACATCGAGAGTGGGGGGCGGTCGCCCCCTCTGCCCACCCTTTTCCTATGCCTATGATTCTCACATGGCCACCCCCTCTCTTGAAAATCTGTGGAGAACTCTTCTATTCCTTAAACCAATAAGGAAAACTAAGCATCTCCCTCATAGCAGGACTTATATGTCAAAGTGCCAAGTAGAAAATTTAAATTTTTGTCCAGCAAATAGAGAAAATCAGTTTCACTGATCTGATTTGAGCAAATGTCTGAAGAAAAAGTGTTTGCTTAATTGAAGAGTGTGCTAGGTTTTGTCTACAAACATACAAAAAAATTGATTAAAATATGGACAAAGGTACTTTTTTTTTTTTCTTTTTGAATTATGACAGTTCACTCACTCCCTGTCATGACTGGATGTCCTTGGTTATCAAACCATAAAGGCCTCTCCTCTGCAAAGCTATAGTTCGTCTCACACAGAAAACCAACCGACTGGCCTACACGGAGCTGATTAGTTTCAGCAGGTACAATTCTTATAATGTATTCTTGATATCCTAGGAGCAAATGAAACATTTAGATCATGTCACAATCTTGAATTTGTGAAATCAGAAAGAAATATGTCAGTCTCACTACTGTTTTATTTTGTCAATCATGCCAAAAGAAAAGATGTGATCACTTTCAAAGCCTTCTAGATGAATTGAAATGATCCATCTAAAAGGTTGCACTGTCATCTCAAATAGACATTTTGTAGCCTCTGTTCTTCTGTTGCCCAATCCTATCTGACCTCTGACTTCTGAAATGGAATAAACTAAACTTGTATTGAGCACATATTTACTATCCTTATCATATACATGAACCCTTTCCAGTAAATAATTCATCGTCCACATTTTGACTTTGCCGTTTAGAGTATGTCACACTACGAACATATACAATAAACGATAACATCCTGATTCCTTAACACTTGAACAAAAAATCTTGTGATAGACACTTCTCCCTACCTTCTGCCTGTCATGTATCTTAATTCCTTACATTCCTATGTGTACATAAATTTATTCTGAAAGTATCTGCTTACTAACACACCCATGCATGACCAAACCCCATTTTCCCCACCCTTTTTATCCCCTGAAATCCCTTCTGTTTCCATTTTTTATCACACACGGTCCATTGACCAACCCAGCACCCCCTACACTGTCCCATGCCATACGCCCCCAGAATTGAAATGTATCTTTCTCTATCAACCTACCTTCATCCTGGCAGTATGTACCAGTGTAACCCCTAGCACAGATACATTGTCCATCCTCACAGGTTCCTCCATTGAAACAGCCATGAAGGCAACCTTGGGTGACTAAGTAAAAAGACAATATTTTCTTTATATATTCTGAGTGATGAAGTCACAGCTTAATTTTACAACCATAACCTCATAAATATTCATACTGCTGAAAATAGAAATTAAAGATTTGAAGCAAACAATTGACATAAACACAGATTTAACAGAAGATAGCCCAAATAAAGATATATTGTGGCAAACTATTGTATTAACTTATGCAATAAGATGATTGAATTAAATATTAATATCAGTAAAGCAAAACCATCATGATTATGATTGTGAAACTCAAATCCCATTTTTAATGCTGCTAAACGCTTGTAAAGCCATTACTCACAACTTTGATCTTTTCTCCCATCTTCCCTTTTCCCCTCCATCCCCCCACACCCTTTCCAGTTATTTTCCATTTGTTTCCTACCACTCTACCTACTTTTTCTTTGTTTTACAATTCTAATAAGTTTATAAAATGTTACCAAGAAATGATAATGACAGTTACTCACTTCTAAGGTCTTCACAAAACATCCCATATACTCCTTCTGGGCAGGTACATGTTCCATTGGTGTTGCAAGTTCCACCATTCTCACACGGTCTTTGCAAACATCCTACCACTGAATATGAAAATAAACAGTAATTTCACCATCTCTTCAAGGGACTCATGTTTAATAGATGAATCATTCTGCATAATTTATAAGTAAAAACACCAAAAAGTTTAGAAAACTGGCAAAAATGGTCTATACTGTATGCTCCATGACAAAATACTGTTTGCTGAAATTCAGCATACTGATGAACATTTTCCACGAGAGAATTTCTTCCCTTGAAGACTACAAAATTGAACAGGGGACCGTAGTGAGTAATTTGTTGAAGTCATAAACCAATGACGTTTGAGTGACCTTGCTTTTTATAAATTACCGCTTGTTGCCTTGCATTTTTACCGTACACGTACATTAATATTCTCAACAAACCTGAACTGATTTTACTGTTACAAAGTTAAAAAGTTTTAAAAAAGTTTAAAATAATTTATCTTCTGAGTTGAATTTTAGCTATGTTATAATCTTTTAACAGTAAGATTCAATCCTTAAATATTATGGAGATAGATGACCATTGTGTGTTAACTGTGAGTAAGTTGTGCTTTGTCGTCACATGTTGAAAACAAAATCTTGTATCCAAGGTAGTAAGTCCTCTTATGAGGGTAGGTACTTCATGTAAGCCAACCGCAAACTGAAGTAAATAGTCACCTACTAACCCTATTTACCTCCGGCTATTCAGCCCATTCACTCGATTTGAGATAGCCTACAAGAAGTATCTCCCCTTATGAGGTCCCAAACTTTCTACAACTGAAGCCCATGTTACAAAAATCCATCACACGTTAACTCAATTTGATACACTACTTGTCTCAGCTTGTTCAATTTACGTTTTTTATTCACTTAGTTGAAATTTTCAGCTTTTTGGCCAAAACCCATACCATCTAACACCATTTTCATGTGGGTTCCCAACTTAAGTTACAATGCTACTAGCCACAAATGTGTGCACCTCTTGCCTTTTTAACTGGCCACTTTTTACGACTGTTTTATCAAAGGCATAATTCCAATTATGACCAAATAAGGGTACAATTCGCCACGTCCCTACATTTCAAACAACTACAGCTACTGAGAGAACAAGCCTTCATAACACACACATGTATGGGGACCTTCTCCATACATTGGCACTGCCCTACCTCAAGCCTGTACTTCCATGTCTAGAGATCTGGTTAAATCAGACCTCACATCATCAGCCTTGGTATATCTACACCCCTGTATCTGTCAAAGTCTAATACAATTTGAAAAGGGTACAAAATTTTGTGCAAAAAGGCACTATTTTGTACCAACTAACATTCCTCCATGTACATAAAGAGCCACTGTAACAATTATTACATTAGTGTGGAGTTGGCTTGGAGGTTGAGTGGAATGCCTTGTAAATTAGAGGTCCCCAGGAACCAAATAAATTTTCTGGGGACTAAAATTTACTTGTTCAGCAGTGATGCTGAGGGGGTTTAAATTGGTGAATATTTATTAGGTATGTGATTTACCATTTCAGGAAGTTGTCCTATTCAGGGAGTTGTCCGTTTCAGGAAGTTGTGAGCTTTGCTTGGTTCAGCTGTGAAGCAGTGGTGCAGAGCAAGGAACCTTCACCCTTCCCAGCCTTTGGGAAAGCGACTTCAGACTGGGGATACATCTGAGTCAGTCAGATGGGGACATTAATCGAGGTCCTAGGAGCAGGATTGGGAGCGATTAGTACGCACCTGCCTTGTAAACCTCTGAGCACTATAGTCGAAAAGCGAGGGCAAACCTCACCAGCATTTATTCACGCTCACTCTGGTATAGAGTCCTCAATGCGCCAATTGGCTTCCTGACCCTCAGACATTAAGCTTAAACTTAGGTGAGGAGAGGCTGTGACAAGTAACACAAACACCTGCACATTCAAGTCCCCTCCACAAATTACACTCTTTAGTCAACTTTGATAGACTCTGCCAGACTCTGCCAGTTATCATGTATGAATGAAGCATTTCATTCATAGAATGGACTGCTTCAGAATAAAATGAGAAGTTAACAATTGAAGTGAAGAGATCATTGACTAGAAAACTTACATATCCCCTGACAAAATTCTCCAATGTAGCGGAATGGACATTCACAAACACCAGCAATACATACTCCACCATTCTGGCATTCCTGACGACATTCTAATGAAAGAGACAAAAAAAGGTCATTATGATATAAAACACATAACATCATGATCATTATTATGACTGTTTTTGCTTTTCTTAAAGTAATCATGCAACCAAAATAGAGCTGTTTTTGCTCATAGCTCAGAAAATAAAGTCCCTAATGACAGACCTGTAACACATTAATACCTTTTGCCATTTTCAAACTTCATTGTTTTCTTGGAAAGGGTAACTTTTACTTCTTTAATCGATAATCTCATTTTCATTAGTGCTAATACATGTTTCAAATTAAAGAACATATACAGTGCCACCAGTGTAACTGAATAAAAGCTATCCTAAAAGATATCATTCTTCTGAACCTCAAATTGCTTTCTATATGCACACACTCCTAAATTAAGACAATATTTATAAGATCATGAAACTTTTTACAATGAATAACTTCTTCCTTGTCTGTAATTTGATGATTTCAATCAACTGGGGATCCAGAAAAATACAAAAACATTTAAAAGTTTTATTCACTTGGTTTTCCAAACAAAGTTTAGGCTGCTTACTCTTTAAGTGAATTTAATGAAGATGTAAAGGACTGCAAGGAAATACACCTGAATTTAAGTCATACTGTAACATAATACTACCACATGAATCTTAAAGAAATGTTGTATTGTCCTATTTTCAATAAAAAATGGTATTTTAACCACCACTAAAAGGTTCTGCAAGCAATTCTTACTTCTCTCTTCACAATAGGGTCCTCCAAAGAATTCTGGACACGTACATGTTCCATTCTCACAAGTTCCTCCATTAAAACATCTTGGAATACACACTGAAGAGGATGATGACAAAATCTCTTTGATTCAATTATTTCCGTAAGCATTACCTAATTGATCTTTGTAGGCAATCACTGGTACTGAAATTTATTTTGTTTCGTCTATTTTTGTCATCCATATGTATAAAGGACAAATGTTACACAATAAAGTGAGAAGAACAGAATAATAAACATTAACTGAACTACAAAGGCTAGTACAAGCTTCTTACTTTAGTACAGTTCTATAAAGCTATCAAAGCTGTACACTGCAAATTTGACTCTTGGCTATGTTCTTCGTTACCTCAGAAGAACATGGGATGACCATATATGGTTCTTATGGCTTTATAGCCCATGAAAATTTGTACATAAGAACCAGCGTTAATAGTGCATTTTTTTTATACATGTCTACATTTAAATGTTTTATTTTAATACAGGGGGATAAATTTATAGTTGTTAAAATACAAAACATCTTAAATGGAAGTGCTCTCTTCTAGACATGGGCCTTGCGAATTTTCATCTCACTTAATGAACATGTTTAATTAAGCATTTCATTTCATACATGTAAGACATGTTAAAAGTGTAACTTTCCTTACATTCTGTTTCGCACTGTTCTCCAGCAAAGTTACTAGGACACTGACATATACCATAATCACAGAATCCACCATTCAGGCACTCCTCTAGGCAATCTAAAAGCAAAAAAAAAAAAAATTATGAAACAACTTTGTCTAATTACCACTTTTGCAGCAATAGATGGTATCCTGAATACTTACTTTGCACACTTATCCAGTATTTCAGATTGATATAAAATAATCACACTTACACCGGCAACAATGTTATGGTCAGCACATAAGACATGCTCTCCACAATTTGATGGCAGACTTCTAAACTCAAGAGCAGTGATCACTTGTATGAATTTAGTGTATTTGTTATTATTTAATGTTCTAATTAGAAATTTGATTGAAATATATACTGTGAACTGATCAGAATCCCAGATAACTCCCCTGGAAAACCACAACCCCAAACAATTACCCCCCCAATTTCAATCCACCACAATCCCAACACTTCACAATTTCAAAGCATGGTAAGGGGGGGGGGGGGGGGGGGGGGGGGGTTAGTGTCCTCTAGAGAGTTATGTGTAACAAACCTTTTTACCCTTCAAGATCACGAGGTCTAACCCTACACTATCCCCCTCCAGAGCATTTAATTTTTTTTTGTGGGGGGGGGGGAGGGGGAATGATTGGCAAGCCAATAGTTCTAGTGGAATTTTCCTAGGGTTTACCAATAATATACCACTCTCTACCAGCATATGTGAGTGATCTAGAAGGCCATGCATTCATGGCTTATTCTCTACATCATCTGCAGGACTTTTGGTCACTGTGCTTTTAGGGTGTTGACAGATTTCATTCCATTAAACAACTCGATACAACAGCAAAATTGACTATAAACCCTTAATGTCAATACTCCCAATAACAGAGAACAATCACTTGATCCAGAGAAACATATGCCAAGTAAAACACTTTGGAACAACAAATCTAGCCAATTCTGTCAAGCCTGATTCATAAGTAGTAAAGCTGAATGACAACTTCCTGATACAGGCTGCTTCAGACATTTTCTACTTTACAGTTTCTAGACTCTTCTATACCTTTCCCAGGATACGTCATTAGATTGAATGACTCCAGGTTAACTTAGGAAGTCCCATAAAATGTAATAATTTGATATCCACATGGCTGACACCTGCTTGTATGTTTGAAAAAAACTTTCAAAAAATTGTCTCGCCTATAAGTTTAGTAACACTTGATGAGATTTTACATCTTTTACTTTTTTTGAACATGAAATGGTTTAGTTTATCATATTCCTTCTTTTTCTGTACATTCTTAATTTTGTGGGAGTTTACAGTTTCATTTTACAGATTTCATATTTTACAGTTTCATATTATTTCACAACTATTGCAAGATCATTTGATAGTTAGGTACCCTACCACATGGAATTCAAACTTCTATCAGATTGAGATTATGATTTCCATAGCAGAAATATCACAAAGAAAACAAAGTTAAATTTTCAATGAAAAGTACTTCAGCATCATTACGTAGCTATCTACCACCCATATCATGCATTTCCTCTCACTCCAGTGACTGTTCATGGTTTTTTTTTCTCTGAATTGTTGAAAGCAGTGTCAACACAATACTATAGTTTGATACACTTGATACACTCACCTTCCTCCTTCAAGAAACAAATATATAGTGGATGGCAAGAATTTTATGAAACATTTACATTTTAACACAAAACTACTGATGTTTTTTAGCCAATAATGAAGTTAAAAAGAAACATGCTAAAATTATAGAGTTCAAAATGAGAAGAAGTAACGATGGATCACGAATTAAAAATAATGATGCAATGAAATTTACAAAGAATTATTAGTCATCTCTGCACTTCCTTCAAAATGTGAAAAAGAAGGCAATCCATGAAGTTGTTAATTCCACCTCCCTCACATTCTGCACATGTTTTGTGGTTAATGAAATTTTCCAACATACTGTTATGAAAGTAATGGAAACAGACCACTTATAGGTAACATGACCTGAGATCTTTAACTAATGACATCATGATCATCAGTTATTCATGCAGAATTTTTTGTCAGGCACCTTCCCACAATCTTTGAACTTGAACAGACTTTAAGTTTAGGAGGAGTTTGCAACAAATTTTTTGGCAAAAATTTGGCCAAATCTGACCTATTCTTGACTTTTGACCTTCACAATATGCAATCAAACACTGCTATGTAAAAAGTTTTCACAGCACTCTCTACATATAATATGGTTAATGACCTCTACGAATATTATTAAGCAACTAATGACTAAAATCCTATTATTAGGTTGTATGACCTTTGACCTCTGACTTCTGCCATTATGACTGATTCATGCACAAATCTTCATAGTCAAGTAGTCAGGTACCTGCCCACCAAGTCTGAACATGATCGTCTCCATTTACATATGTATTATGTAGGGAGATGAGATAATTAGTAAAGGATGGCTTAGGGTACAGTCATGATTCTACTGTCTTTTTCTGTCTGTAGCATACAAAAGAGGAAGATGTTTATATGGAAAATTCAAAATTGACAAAGGAATTATAGGCCTATATGCCTTAGCCAATGTAAGCAAATGAATGGTACAATGTGTACTACAATGGACTTGCAATTTTGCAGCCACAGCATAGTAATTGTGACCATGTTCTGTGTAAAGTTTCATTCCTTTTCAGTCTGGCCAAAAATTTGGGTTACTCAAGAATCAATGCCTTATGAAGTCCACTTATCTCTATTCACCAGCTGGTGTAGGCTTGTTTCATTTCAGACAGAACATAGGGTCAAAGATACCCTATGTAGGAGGTGATGATGAGAGAAGGATGCTATGACAGGGTTTGGTGAAAGAGGATGAAAAGAGTAGCTGATAAGACATGCAGTTTTTGTCATAATTAAATAAACCCCTTCCCCTGTGCCTCCTCCCACTTTCACATCTTTTCAATACCCCCCAGATACACTATTATCAGCTAGACAAAAATGTGAGGAGTATTTATGATTTAAATCAGACATATACAAACCCAGTTAACTTAATGTAACCATATTCTGGCCCAAAACATTCTAACCAACAACTTCTGCCTTCCCTCCAAACAAGGAAACCCGCAGTGATTTGAGGAAAGTTAAGGTACAATGGATAAAAGAAAACTTAAAATGAGCCTTTGACCCGGCTCTTGCTACCATACTTTCTGTAAAGAATGCTTTTTCTCTGCCTTTTCATCTTCATAGTCACAATTTCACTTGACCTTGCCAAAGAACCAGCCATCATGTTTTAGCCTTCCTTATATGAGTTTTTCAAAGAGGTCAGCCAGACCAGAGGCACAATGCATTGGAAAGGGGGTTGGTGACAGATATACTTCATGTTTCTCAGACAATGGACCTCAAAATAGAGTGTGGGAAGTATCATTTCTGATGATTTTACGAGGTATTCTCAGCAAAATATTTCACATTGCACAGCATACCAACTGAAGGTGCATTCCAATTACATAGAGTCACACAAAAATTAAGTCATGTCATACGGTATTTGAAGGTCATAAAAAACTTCAAAGGGCCCACATGGGGTCAGAGGTGATAAAACTATTAAGAAACAGGATTCTCCTCAAGGGCTGAAGAAAAGTTAAATTAAGTATGTAAGCCAGCCAAGAAAACACTGTGCTTTTAAAAGGAATTGAATTGCATTGAGACTGCAACTTTTCAGTCCTAGGGGCAAGAAAAGTTTTCCTAAAGGAGAAGGAGCACTCATTTAACAATGTTAAATGACCAAAGAACAATGTGGCAGAAACCAAAGGGATTGTAATCTAAATTTATACTGAATGGCTTTCAATTCAGCAATTGACCTCAAATTTAGATATACTTAATACCTTACCCACTAACAACTTATATAGTGATATCGTACATGCAGGGATATCTAATATTGTGTTCATACATGATGAAGGGGTTTAGTACAAATAAATGAGATGAAAGGAATTTTTTATTAATTTTTGAAAAAAAAAAAGTAGGAAATGACTGATGCATATTCATGAGTTGGATGGGTATTCATGACATGTACCTGGCAGATCACACATCTTACTTGTGAACCCCTCTCACCACATACAGCTTCCACTGAAGCATAAAGAAATGGCTTGGAACACAACATGCAATATTCATGAGTTGGATGCATGTTTATGACACTTTACCTGGGGATTCACACATCTTCCATGTGAACCCCTCCAAGCACATACAGCTTCCCCTGAAGCTTAAAGAAATGGCTGGCAATATTACATGCATATTTATGAGTTGTGATGCATATTTATGACAATGTACCTGGCTGTTCACACATGTTTCCTGTGAACCCTTCCAAACATATACAGCTTCCATTGAAGCAGTGGCCACCATAAAGACATTGATGGGAACACTCTGCCAGAGTAAGGGAACAATATAAATTAAAACACCTGACTGTATCTATCAATATGATAAAACAACAAATTGTACTTACATTACATAACTCATATCTTTCGAACAAAAGTAAAATGTTATAGACCAAAAATGTTACACTATATAAACCAGAAAAGATTCATAACATGTTCATTGCCACCACACTAAATGTGAAAGTAGCTAGGTATACAATTCATCCCAACTTAAATCAACTGACCTCACAGAAAACAATTAGCTTTTGTGTACATCTCCCATAAACAAGCTCTCACCCATTGGGCTACTATTTTGCTCTCTACTAAAATGAAGCTGATCCTTATCTAGCCAGGAAGCAATATGCTTATGTGGTGAAGTAACTACTGAGTTATAGTGCTTTTATCCAAGTAGAATAAGGCAAATCATATCATGGAGATTGTCTCCATAATATCTTTCTGTATTGTCAGCTCTTCACCAAAACATGAAGTCCTTGATTCAGAAATATTAAAATCCAATATTACAACTGATTGTCTAGTGCTTCTAAATTACACACAGGCTGTTAATTCTTTTTTCTTTCTTTCCTTTTTTTTTTTTTTTTTGAGTTTTGGGAGTAAATCTACTTGTTAAGCAGGGAATAATTTATCCAGTATTGCATCACAATTTGCTATACAAGCTGGCCAAACTGCTACACAAATTCAAAAATTTGTAGCACTGTCCTGTGTGTAAAACAATAGAGTTTTTAGTGATTTGCTCAAAAGAAGTACAAAAATCCTTGAAACTGCAATGAAAAATTGAAACACTAAATTACTCCCTGCTAAGTCCATTAGGTCTTTCTGGACCAATTTCCTTTTTCTTCATAATTACATTCACTGTAAAAACATGCCTGCTTCCTTCTGAGGTGCATTTTGATTCTTTTCCATTCCAGTTAAAAACAGCACAGTGCATGAAACACCAATGTCAATATCAATAGTTGCCCTGTGCCTACTACTTTTCTGATCCATACTTCCTTTAAGTAAGTTACATAACAGCCTGTCCATGCAGTGTATAGAACAAAGTAAGATGCAAGGACAACTTCCCGTTTTGTTTCAACAAATAACTGCAAAGATACAGGGAGCTTAATGCAATTCCTCATAGGAGGATTATGGATAGTGCCATTCAATTGCATATTTCCATTTCTGTTACATTGTATGTCATTGCTTGGGATACAACTGTCTGCTGGTAGGCATTATTTTATGAAGAAGTAAATAGAAAACTATCACTTTTAAGGCAGCCAGTTCCCATTTCACTGGAGAACACATCTGTTATTATGTAATAATGTAGACATATACTGCTTTCTTACCAAGCAATTCACAGTATTCACCAGTACGTCCCTCTGGGCATTCACAGGCACCACCATTACAAAAACCTCCATTAAGACATTCTTGTTCGCATTCTGTAATACAAAATCAAGCATTACTTATTTCTTCAATATCAGAAAAAATGTTTTGAAAAGTTCCCAGACCTGTGTAAAAATGGGTGGACTAATTTGTACCCCAAAATCTAAGTTGGCAAAAGATAGGATTCCAAATTAAACTTAAAGGAACTTCATCAGTTTGTTGTTTTGTGGTTTAATTTCACATTACAATACAACTTATGACAATTTACTGGCTGCAATGGAGTTCATCCTGGTTCTTTACTATGAGCACCAAAATGACGGCCTGGTTGTAAGTCCTTGAGAGGCCTGCTTGAGGTGGATATCTAAAATGGATAGCTGGTGAACAATTTACATATCGCACTTTGAACAGTCTGCATAATGGATGCTTGCACTCGCAAGTCCCATGCAGGCATTATTATTATTACACGAGAAAATACATACAGTATGCAAAGAAGGTTGTCACTACACAGAAAGATACTATTTTCTTTCATTTTCAGAGCTGAATGCAGTTTATGCAACCTCTTACCCTTGATATCACACAATACACCTTTGAAGCCCTCCGCACACTGACAGGTCCCATTGTCACAAGTTCCACCATTGAAACAGCCCGGGATACAATCTGAAAGGTCACAAATTTGAAGAATACACAATAGCTAAAATAATTTTCTAAGATAGCATCATTTTGAGTGCCTACCACACTCTACTATGAGACTTAATGGGATGCAGCCATAGTACCATTCCCAAGGATTTTATCTACTGAGAACTCATTTGAATGTCACCCTTTAAAAGAAAAACTGACTTAAAACTCGTGAAAACATGGAATGTCTTCTCTGCAAATATACACACACACAGTCACTCTGTTATCAATAAGCCACAAGCTTAAAGGGGAAGTCTCATCCCTGATAGTTCCAGTTCTCCTAAGTTAGTCCTAGCCCCACCAACAACTGTCTTTAGCTTCTCCTTGTGCAGGCACAAACATAGGTCATTGCTTTAGGCCATATCCTGGTGAGCTATACAAGGCCCTGTTGTGTACTGAAAACACTCCCTGTGAATGCTGTGCAATATGTGCTGCTCTGCATTGTTTGAATTTTGTGACTGTGATGTCAATTAAAGGGCAGTCACTAACTGAGACTGCTGCTTACCCCAGAGTAAAAGTCATGTAAAAGTCAGTAGTAAAAGTCTAGCTTTGATAACAGTCTTCCTATGTTTTCTAGTGCCCATCATGTGTTTTTGCATCCTCACATTTTTTATTTTAACTTTTGTAACTTTTGTAAAACATATGAGAAATAAATTTGAATTGAATTGAATTGAATTCATACTTAGGGTGATTAGTATCTGCCTTCAACATCTTAACATACTTAGGACATGCAACATGAGTGACTTTCATCACTCTTGTGAAGCAGTAATCTGAACTTACTTAGTGTTATTCATTAACCTCATTATCAACAACATGGGAGCACCCCCCAAAAGTGTTATTCATTATTCCCACTTTCAGCAACACTGTTATTGCGGCACTGCCCTGAGGTGGTGTGCATTATTCATACCAACAGCAACACTGCTCCGGAGGCACTACCCAGACATTTTATATTACCCATATCATCAACCACACCGTCACAGAGACACTGCCTACAGCATTATCCCCACCGTCATGCACGAACATTGCTCGGGAAGCACTGAGGTGTCACATCATCCTAACCAACAGCAGCACTGCGTGGGGACACTGCCCAGAACTGTTATACATTATCCCCCTCCCCCTATTAACAACACTGTTAGGGAAAACTGTTCAGAGGTGTTATGCACTACGGTCCCAACCATTAACAATACTACTCAAGAGGCACGGTCCAGAATTGTACATTATCCCTCATTAACAACACTGCTACAGAAGCACTACCCACAGTTGTTTTATTCCCACCACCAACACACTGCTAGGGAGGTGCCTCCGAGAGGTATTTTT
>WURT03060364.1:0-13869 GCA_009936505.3 Holothuria glaberrima | reverse complement strand
ATTGCATTCATAATTATTTGGGGATGTCCATGCACTTCTCCGGGTTCTTCGGGTCGAATGAATTTTAGGATTCGGGTTTAATACAGAATAAGGTTTATATGCTTAGGCAAAGTATAAGTCTATGGTGGAATTAGGGCTTGGAACAGGATCATGGTTCGGGTTAGGATTAAGTTTGGAGTTAGAAAAAAAAAATAAAAAGTGATCTAGCTTTTCCACTGTGATGTCCATACGTACTGTATCTATAGATGGCCCACAGATGTTTGAACAGTTTAATTTGAAACCTATTGTTTGGCTAGAACTCGAAGCTCATCAGCTTATGTGTAGCTTTTATGTGCATGTGTGGTAACTATCATGAACTCATTTACTCTTCCAATGCTCAGAACTACTTCTTTAATTGCGACAATATAGTTAATGTCAGTGAAGACGGAGAGAGTGAGGACGAAGAAGACGATATGTAGAGGTAATAGCTTAGATTGTAGAATTTCATTACAATAGGCCTCGTATAAATTAGAAAAAGTTAACTTTTCTTTTGAAAGTGTACAGATGATTAAATTTGCCCAATATCAATCCTTAAAATGAAGAATGTTTAGATGCGCTTTCGAGGTCTGGGGTGTGCCATTTCCTGCAATGTGGGGGATATTTTGAACAAAATTATCTTAATACGCTATGCGCCAATCATGGTGGTCACAAACTGAAGTGAGGCTAATTAAAAGCAGTTATAGTCATTTAGTAGATGATTCACTGTATAACTTCGTTTAAAAACGGAAATTATTTTTGGTGGTTTTAAAACATTGTCTGGGCCATTCAAAATTTGTACACTACTAAGAATTAGGCAGAGACGTCGTGCCCATTGGAGCTCGGGGAGGGGCAGATCATCTCTAGAATTTGTCAAGAGTATCGTATTTTTTCTGAAAATTATGCGTTTTAAAACCCCTCACATGCCGAGTTAATATTGGCAAATATAGCTGAAGCTATGGTGTGTCATTCAGCCTCTTTACTTAGTGGGCACCTTTTCTTTCTTCTAATTGATCATGGGACCCTAACACTTTATTTTCGCACGCCGCCCTTGTCAATCGGAAATATTGTCTAATTGCAAAAGAGATAAGGACAAAAATCGTGCGATGACCTCAAGGCCTTTTTACACGCTAGTACATCAAGACTTACATGAATGTTATATACATCAAAGATATTTAGAATTCTATGATAGCAAATCCAGTAGTGTCTTCAAGTCCTTTCTCAACACAGACTACTTGAAGCGTCTTCGGGTGGGGGACTACAGGAGTCTCAGAATCCCGTCCCCGTCAGCCACCTGGTTAGTTCGGTGGTACACACTTCTGATAACGATTAACTGGCGAATAAAAACCCTTCAAGAGGCAGGTAACCAAATACTTTCATTTCACACCCCCACTTAAATACAAATTTGAACAGGATAGACCTAGACCTACTTGTATGAAGGCAGGGCGTTGTAACAAAAAGTGTAGCAAAAGCCTCATTTCTCGATTCTTGTTATACTTGTCAGAAAAAACCAATTAGCCAATCGTGTGATTAATTTATGATATTTTACCTGAAACTAATTATTTTTACAGGGTCGAGGATTCCGTTTAAACGATCCACACAAAAAAGTTTCTAGTGACAGCAGCATGTTATCACGAGCAGAGAGCCTTCTCGCTGTACTAGCGTTAAGCGTGCGCCACAACCTGTCAGGCAAGGCTTTACAAGACATCGTCCAACTGATAAACCTGCACTGTCCTGGCACGTTGCCGAATTCTAAGTACCTTTTTAACAATGTTTTAACTGACTACATGGGTATTTGTGAATATCATTTTTATTGTCCTTCGTGTAAAGGTTACTTAGGGGTAGGTGACAACGTTGCTGATGCATGTCCCATGTGACTTACCGTTTGAAAAAGAACGAAGCCTGCAGAACGGTCAATTTTTCATTGTAATGCCTATTCAAAATCAATTAAAACATCTGCTGGAAAATACATGTACTGGAAATTTAATACTTAATCGCGAAATTAAAACAAATGCAGGTAATGAAGATATCTGTGATATCAGAGATGGAAAAATGTACCAAAATCTATTTGAAGAAGGGTTGCTGTCTGCAAAGGAAAATTTTTCTCTTATTTGGAATACAGATGGTGTACCAATTTTTAAGTCTTCGAAATTTTCAATTTGGCCAGTTTTGTGTGCAATTAATGAATTACCAGTCGATGAAAGAAAGAAACATGTATTCTTGACAACTCTCTGGTTTGGCAATGACCGACCGCATACGCAAACATTCTTAAAACCTTTTGTTCATGAATGTAATATTTTATCAACCAACGGTGTCTCATGGCGACACGGACGGTTCTGACAGGATTATTTCAAAGGTTTTCCCCGTATATGATTCTTATAACTTTAGTGTAAATGTACCAGCTAAATTTAGTAGATCTCTGCTGTTCTCGGTAAAGGCCATACGCCATCTGAGTTCACCGGACGATTTAACACACTCAAAAAACTGTACAAAATATTTAAAGAGGTGCAACTTCACTTTTAACTGAATGTTATTCACAAAGTTAGCTCGATTAATAGAGTGTAAGTTCATTAATAGTAGGATGGGGGATAAAAAGCACATGAGATCGCTAGCATTAAAACTACTGTAAAAGAATTGGAATAAGTTTTGTCTTTTTATAGGTATCCCAAATTACATCCAATCATTTGAGGACTTGATTACAGCAGCAAAGGCTACGACCCTGAGACTGCAGGTAAATAATATCTTGATTCGTTGATAGTGTCAGGTCAAAAGGACCCTTGTGAATGATGTTCGCATGATATTAATTGGTTCAAATCTGATTCACATCCCATGCTTCATCTCGAAGAGCACTCGTTACAGTTACAGACAGGGAGTTTGGCCAATCATTAAAATATAGTGTCATTCTGTTATTACATGTTGTTTTTTTAATTTCTTCAACAATTGAACTTGCTGGGCTCTAGGCAACATACTTCCTACGAACTTCTTTCAATTTGATTATTTATAAGGTTATAGGGGTATGGATGAAATTAAGATTAGTTGAGGACATAAAGTGCCAATTGAAAATGATGGGAAAAGTTGCTTCAAAGACTGACTATCACTTTCGAATTTATCACCTCCTCATGTTGTGATAAAATCTCATGCACGCTCCTTTCATGCCTGTTACAGCAATGGAAACCTACCTACATAGAAGTGATGTGATCACTCACAACATCCCTATCACTATATAATGTTGTGCGTTATCGTAGTGGTAGGCTGTTTCAATTCAAGGGTTTTGAATACAATTAGCTTGCTGGTATTTCCTTTCAAAAGCTGACCACCATGCCCCCAGCAGAAGTAGCCAAAACATCTACCACAAACGGAAGTCATCTCAAAGAAACAAACAACGAGGAAACCGACCGAGTATGTCTAAATTGAATTTTGTGCTTTAATCTGTTTAGTTTTGAAAAGTAATAGGTTTTGCTTTACAATTGTGGGGTCCTGTTTTTATTAACAGTTACACTTGATCTAAATTTTGCTTTAAACACGTCTATTTTGTAAATCAACCTCATACGATTGAACCAACGCTCCCTGCACCTACTAATCTGTGGCATGATTCTGGCCTGACTCCGACCTGATGGAGAACTAGTGGGGTCCCAGTCGGGTCAGTGCATTTTGCAACAAATTTTGATTCCTCAATTTTGACTGCAGTCCGACAGCCAGTCCTCGTATGATGCAAAGATGGCACAGCAGCTCAAAATAATAAAAAAATCTTAAACCAGAAATAAGCTTACCGCAAGTGAAGAATTACTAGGATATATATTTTGAATGATGGAAAATGAATTTCATTCATCTAACTCCCATTTTATAGCTTACTGCATTGCTGAGGTAGGCCTATAAAATGTTGAACTTTATTCATTTAATTTGAAAAAATTAATTACCCAATAATTTGTGATATCCTTCTTGTACAACTCCCATTAATTTTTTTGTTTCATTTTGAAATTTACATGCTTATATAACCTTCGAAAAGAAGCTGTCTTCTTTCATAGTATGTTGTATGGAGGGGGCTAAAAGTGCCAAATGGCCCTATAACAGTAAAACAGTGATCACATTTTGGCAAAAGGTGTAGAAGCTTTCCAAAAGAAAAAAAAAGCCAAAAAAGTGTAAATTGAGTAGTACAAGAATGACATAACAAATTATTGTGCAATTTACCATTTTATGTTGAGAGATTAAGGTTCAATATTTTATATTCAGTATCAGCTCAGGAACGTCCGATGAAGGCGGGAGTTGGACTGTTTGGATGCATTTTTCAATCTCTGAAACATATACTTTGAATTTTCAGATTCTAGGTACATATTTAACTTATCTTAATGCATGCCCACTTTGAGATTTGAACATTTCTAAATCTGATACTTGATTCCTTCCAGGAAAAACTTTCTGTTCTGATGAGCAGGTGTTCAAAACAAGGACTACAAAAAGTTTACAAGTGACCTGCTGGTAGCTGTATTTGAATTTCGGGATTGGTAAGTGGAAAAAATTTGAGTATGATCGCAGGATAATGATAGACTACAAAATTTTCCAGACTTAAAAGGAAGGTTTTAAACAAAACAAAATACTTTGATATGTTAAAGAGGGCCTTAATCTAGGCATTCCGGTCACTTTTATCTAGTTCCGAGGGATATGTATAGACACAGCTCTCAAACTCGGGATACTAGCAAATGAAACAACTACATTTGTGACCAGAGGGGGTCATGAAGGAAGTAGGGCTTATATCACCCCCTGGTATTGATGAGCAATGCTTTGTTTCCTTTGTTTTTCAGTCTCTTGTTTTCACATGGAAAGTAAATATAGGGATATGAACTTCTCATGGGGGGTTTGAAGTTTAATGCATGTCATGCATTACGATAACATGTCATGCATTACGATAACATAAAAGAAGAGAAAAATACCAATGAAATTCATAAGCCAGACAAAAGGAACATAATCAGGTTATATTGCATCAGGTTAACTTTGGGTTGACAATATAACCACTTTATCTGCTGATATTTCGTTAACCACATATCACACTTCAATGCAAATTTCACCAAAATGCATAAGATTAAGTACCCCTGCATATCAAAATTCTATTAAATCCCAAACCTTCTAGAGCTTAACGTGACAGATTTTATTAAGAACGATCGTAAGAACATGTAGGACTGTTACCAAGAATTTTACGTTCTGAAAGGATTTTGTTTCCGAAATTTTTCTTTTGAATAAAACTGTGAGTATGTTGTGACAATAGTTTATTCACCGCAGTTTTTACTGGAAATGGCAATCTGGCATCACTCTTATTGAAGATATGTGCTATAAAGGAATTTTCTTTGCAATATGGAAAAGCGAAAAATCGTAATGAAAGGATTTGGTTTGAACACGCCTGTTGTCAACTTAATCTGTTTTTTTTTTTTTTTTTTTTTTACAGAAGCCTTTTAAAAGTAAGCGAATGTACAGGATAGTATGGTCACAAATAGTTACTGTTATTAGAATCTTTCAGTGTTATATACATCAGTTTCTGACCCAAACTTGATGTTGAGAGGGTAAATTTTGTTACCTAAGTTAGGCTACAAACTGCAGTTGACTTCTACATTATATCTTTTTTTTTCAACAGAAAACGTACTCAAAACTTTCCCAGAAAGCAACAGAGAATGTGTTAAAATGACGATTACAAACAAATTGAACAACGAGGCAAAATTGATGAAAAAGAGAGAGATTAAGAATGCTGATGAGGAATAATTATTATTTGGAATCTGTCTTTTAAGTTAATGTTAAATTAATCTTTTGCGATTGTTTATTTTGAAATTTAGAGCTTTTGAATACATCATAACAAACTTGATTAGATATGTCTTGAGTCCTCTTTGTGACTATCGATAGTGTCAAACTTTATGTTTAACATTCCAAAGATGTATAGAATGGTCCACCGACAGCTTTTCAAATTATTGCAGGAATAAAGGTGTTTCAGCCCAACAAAGTGAGGAGGCACATGAATCAATCCAGAAAGGAGTGGATTATTTCAAGCAAGCAACGCAATTTGTTTCAAGAGTTAATATATCCCTTGCATTTTTTCTATGAAAGTAATACAAAGCAGTACACTACAACTGAAAAATAACCATGATATCATTGGCCGCCACAGTTATTTTACTGCATTATAATACCATAGTACTACCATTGTAATACCATTACCATGGTAAAATTACCATGGTACCTGCAAATCATACCATGTAATTTTACCATAGTACTACAATGATATTATCATGATAATACCATGGTATTTGTATGGTATTACCATGGGAATACCATGGTAATTTTACCATGGTATTGTACCATGGTAATTCCATGGTATTACCATGGTAAAATAACCATAGTATTTCCATGGTAAAATTACCATGGTACCTGCCAATAATACCATGGTACTGTACTGGTACTTTTACCATGGTAATACCATGGTACATTTTCCCTAAGGGATCCCTTAGCCCTAGTTTTTTTTATCAGCACGGGATAGCCTTGTCAGGCATTTGTGCTGAATACAAGACAAGACAAGACAAAACAAGACTTTGTTTTGCATTAGCAGTGAACAGTAGGCTAACTGTCCTCATGGCATAGCCCACTGAAAAGGGCCCTGTTTTCCAGGCAGTAAACTTCTTGGCTTGCAATCATTTTGCCTCCATACTCTTCATTGCATATGTCAAATGCTGGGCCAACCATCCCCATAACAATGTTAATGGCTAGGGCATTTGACATTCTCTTGTCTCTCGTGTGCAGTGGCTTGCATTACCAAGGGACGTGAAGCCTACTTGTGTTAAAATTGTTCGTGGTGGCATGCATGGTGAATTAATATCCCAGACAGTAGATGTCTCACCATTCTCGAAGTCGGTATTGATTTCACAAGGCCTTATTAACAGGGCACCATCTTTTTGGGGTAAACAACACAATCGACCATTTTCGCGTAACATAAGCCTTCGTGCACATCGTTAACGTTGTGACATTACCATGAACTTTAACCCAATTACGCATAGGCTAGGCTATTCTGCAACACCATGTCATGACGTACATAGTGCAATACAAATGTAACGCAATCATGATCTCACATTTTATAAACTCCTGATGAGTTACGTAGATTGGTAGAAAATGGACATGGTTGGCAAAACGACGGTTTGTGAGGCCGGACACCGGCCAGTGCTGACAAATTTAATTCTACAACCTAAGCCTACTGTATGTGTACCAATAGCGTGAAAGAATTTTGGATTTTATTATATTTTCCAAGGTTGAGCAGACTGGACCGTAATTTTTTATTTACAATATTTTAGAGGCCTACTCCTCCAGTTAACATTGGTTCCACAGTGTAATCTTTACCAGTCTGTAAAAAATTTACTCTAAAACTTTTGGTCATTTTAACGTCAGGTGGTGGATGTGTACCAATAGAGGGTAATCTAAGTTTTGACTAAGTTTTTGCCTTCTTCCTTTTTCTTTTGCCAAAATCAAGGTATAAATAGGTCATTTTCGTGACTTTAAGGCAAAAGAGTTGCTTAACAGGTAAAAATGCGTTTTGAAGAGTTTTTGGCAAGAAGAAATTTCCCATTTTTCCAGTTTTCTAATTTGTGTACAAATTCGCGTATACTAGTTCCACGAAATACGACTTTTCACGTGTTCAACTGTTAAGGTGGGTCTATTGACTGTGTTAATGGACAAATAGCACTGCAGCACAAATTTGCAACTGATCTGCAATATATCAGTCATAACATAGACGAAATTACTCTTGTTTTTTGGTGGCCTAATCAGGACCTAATAATCCATGTGATCACCATATTTAGGTTATCAGAAGACTCAAATTCAATTCCAACACCCATTTTTACACCTGTTCATGTTGAAAGTGAAGCCAGTTGTACACACTGTATGCCATGCGCACACACTGTATGAATGCATGTATCTCTTCTGTACTACGCGTAGGTGTAGGAGGCTGTTTGAGCTGGGGAGTGAACCTTGTTTTGCATCCCCATTCTGGAGGAGGGGTCTTAGAGGTAGGGTGCCCCTCCCTTTTGGAAAATTTTTGCATTTTTGAGGAACCTTAGATGCAATTCGGTGCATCATTTTGAACGAAAATTTTTGACATTTCTTGCAGAAGAGACAAATAAGGGGTTTTCATCCTTGGATCTAGGAGGGCAAAGCATAGTTCTGCCCCCACATTTTGGACTGGAGGATTACCCCCCTCCCTTCAAGCCCCCTTCATACTCCAATGGTACTATGCTAGAACTAGCATTGTTGGACCGATTGGCCATCCACGTCAATATCCTTGTGCCTTGTACTTGTACTTGGTGGAGCCTATTGACCTGGTTGCTGTCAATAGCCACTAGCTGCCTGTTGCCTCTAAGTCCCTTTTCCCCAAGTCCCTGTTGTGCACAGCCTAGCCTAGCCATACATGGTATGACTGTACTGTAGGCCTGCAGAGACCTTCAATGCTGCATAACTTATAAATTTGTGAACATAAGCTGACATCACCTCATGTATCATTCATGGTGAGTAAATCTTTGCAAGGTACAGTATGTATACTGTTATTATTCCTTTGTCAGATATTGAACACTTGGCAATAAGGCAGTTGGGCTAACAGGTATTCGTTTTCAGCTTACTAAAGTACTATTACAGGGCTAGAATGGAAGAAAGACCTGTCTCTATAAGTACAGTATGCGTAAATAAGGTGCAGTGACCAAGGGTCAGGCGTGGCGGAGCGGAAAAAATATTGGGGGGCTGAGTCCTAAGAAGACTATCAAACCCCTCAGATGGCCGGTTCCGCGGCCACTGCCAAGGTTTGATTGTATTAAATGTCTAGGGGTTACCATTACTACTGTAAGGACTTCAACTGGGATAAGCATGTCCAGAATATTTGTAATAAGGGCATTGTTAAAGTATAAAGGTTACTTAAAAGTGAAACAAGAGGATCTCCTATTGATTTGTAGGTTCCATTGATCAAGAGATAATTCATCTCTTGAAAGTTCTTTTGATTACTGGTTTTAGAGAGTGACTGAGGTATTTTCTGTGTCTTTGTAATAGATGTTCAATGTTGACATGATCACATCAAAGATATACAGCTATGTGATATGCTCATTGCATCTTCTTACACAAAGCTTGTGTTCATCGACAGTGACAGTACATTAAACTGTTGACAGAATAAGCTACAGCCACATGAAACAGTGACACAGGAGTTAATTTGATACTTTTTTTATTCTCCTCTAAATCTCAATCAAGCAAAAGGACAAAGATGTGTATACTATATGGCCTATAAGGAAGAACGTAAACTTCCCTCGAAAAGAGATTTCATTATCAATATACCATTCAAGCCCACTTGACACCCTCCTCCCATTAACACACACACACACTGATGTTCACTACAGTATAAATGTATGCATTGAAAAATTAAAAAAAATTATGATCCCTAAATACTGCATACATGAAACATGTACCATATTTCTTGTAATTACTTTTTACAATTAGGACAATACCACAACTTTCTTTTAAGAACCTTTTTTGTTACCAACTTGCAGGCAGACAGGATGTGTGATACCATGCCTGGCAACCATAGCAACCAACCCAGCACCGAGTGGTATCTATCCTGTATTGCCTGCCACAAATTGGACAAAGGCATTTGTCTGTATCATCCTCGTTATTTTTGAAATACCTCTTTTTGTGAGAAAGGTCCTGCTCAGCAAGCTTTCTACATGAAGTTAATAATTCATTTTTCATGAGTTCAAAAGCTTTACTTGAATTAACATTGTATGGCAATTCATTAATTAGATTTCTTCTGGTATGTTGCAGTGGTTTTGCAGATGGTAATACTGTAGCATTCTGAAGGTTGGGGGAAACCTTCCTTTATTTTGGTGGGGTCTGAATGCCATGCTCTTTCAACGTTTTAGGTTAGCTGTCTTTTGGCGGTGGGGTTGCAAAGGTTTTTGAGGGCATAGTGTTATCATTGCATACAGCTTGTCTGTTTAGTGGATATATTCCTGCAGAAGCAAAGCTCTTCCTAATTACATGAGGCCTTTCAACATTTTCCCACATTCTGCCTAGAATACGCCCAACAACTTTCTGTGATGCAATCTCATTAGGATGTTCCCTGACCCATTTCCTTAGCTCTTCCCACCAAAGTTGTTTTGTGAAGCCAAAGACACCAGCATCAAGTGGCTGCAGAAAATGAGTTGCATCAGGTAGCAACCTGTACAGGTACACATTGTTTTCTTCAGCCATCTTAAACAGATCAAAATTGATATGTCCCTGGTGAGAATCAAGCAACAGCACCACTGGTCTTTCTCTACCAATTGCCTTTAGAAAAAGATCTTGAAACCAGTGAAGAAAGGCCACTTTAGTCATCCACCTTGACTGGGTGAAAGATGCAAGGCTCCCTGGGGGTGCACCAGCCAGAGGGTCCCATGAGGTTGTAACAGACCCCTTAAACAAAATAAAAGGGGGTAGGAGTTGCCCATTTGCATTTGCACACATGCCAACTGTTGTCTGTCTCTTTCCTTCTCCTGCAGATATCTGTGGCATTGGCCCGTTGGTGTCTTTACACCCGAGAGCAAATCTTGGTGGTTTTCCGCTCAACTCGAACCCGGATTCATCAAAGTTGTAAATGAGCTTGTCACACAAGTCCATATCAAACATAAAGCAGGCAAACTCATTAAACCATTCATCTACAGCTTCAATTGTTACTTTTGCCCTTCCCCTGTCCATCATTTTGTAGGCTTTAAAGTTATGGAAGTATTGCGACGAAGAAAACCTTTATACCAACTTCTAGAAGGCCTGCCATTCTTAAAAGGTGTCTGTCTACCATCTGCATTTACCATGTTTTCCACAGTGTCTCTCAGCTGTTTCGGAGTAACAGGAAAACCCCTTTTACCCATGGTGTTTATCCACCGTGCAAGGTGCCTTTCCTCTCCCAAAGATAAGTATGGATCCCGACCTTTCCTCTTGTACCAAGGTACCTGTCCTGTTGCTCTCCTTCGTATTTTTTCATAGTGAGCGTTTTGGTTTTTTGCAGCATCGCCAATTGATTTGTAAGTGCTATCCATCAAGCCTGATAAAGCGTCTTTAATTCTTTCCATTTCTGATTTTTCAGATGCTTGTGGCCCATTCACTCCTCGATTTTTGTATAGCCTTACGTTTTCTACTAGTTGTCTTTTCCTTGCTGGTTTTTGGATGCTTTCTTTATTATGATTAATGGTAGCAGGGGTAGTGACTCGTTTGTATGGGATAGACAAGTCGATGTTGGCCCACTTACTCTTTTTAGAGCTTGGAGAGTCCCTTTCTTCCTCACACTTCCTCTTTTTCGTGTGTCCCCTGCACGAAATGAAATTAATTTCAATGATGACGTGATACCAACAAGAGAGCTGCTGGAAGGGTTCTCAAATTGTGGGCATAGCCACATTAATTGTGACTTTTGGCAGTTTCAAAGGTTTTTAAACCTACACAGTGAAACTTAGTGAAAGGGCCATAGTCTGTTCCATAGGATATACTGCAAATGTTCACTGACAAAAAAAAAATATTCCCATTACCTCACTTGACATGTTACCCCCTGCAATTTATCAGTTCAGTGGGTATCATACTCATTATTTATCATTTAACTGCCCCAAGGGCATAGGAAGTGGGGGAGGGGTGGGAGTGTTGGGATCCGGCCCCCAGCAAAATTTGTAGTGTGCAGAAGTATGCTTAAGCCCCCCCCCCCACTTTCCAAGGACAAAATCCCTTATTTGTCTTTTCTGTCAGAAATGTCAAAAATTTGCAGTAATTTACCTAAAAATGTGTCCAAGAATGATGCACCAAATTGCATCTAAGGTTCCTCAAAAATCCAAAAATTTTCCAATAAATGTCAAAAATTTGCTGTAATTTACCTTAAAATTTGTCCAAAATGATGCACCAAATTGCATCTAAGGTCCCTCAAAAATTTTCCATTGGGGAGATGCCCCCTCCCCTTAGACCCCTCCCCCAGGATAGCAATCCAAAACAAGGTTCAGCCCCCCAGTCTCAAACAGCTTACTACGCCTATGTTATGAACTGCCCTACATATTAATTTGGAATTTCACTGTAATGTGCTGCTGAGTTCTACTGTGATAGGTACATACAATTTGGTGGATGGCTTGGCAGACACTGCACATTTTCTCACCTCATTTTAACTGAAGGAAATCAAAGCCTGCTTCTGAAGTGTTGCCAGGTGCCAGGTGCTTTTGAACCTGTGTGCAGAAAATTTTAACACTAAAATAAGTATAAGTTACCATGTAACTTTTAAAAAACTTATCAAAAGTGGGCAAAGGTTAGCCAGAGGGCAAGTTAGTTCCTCTCATCAAAGGGGTTTTCCCGTTGTTGTCCAAGGGCAGCAATTTGTTCTTAGTATGGGGGGGGGGGCATTGTCAAAATTTTCTGTGGGAAAATTAAAGTCAGTCCACTACTTCTCTAGTATTGGGTGGGCATGTCCCCCTGGGATCGCCGCCCATGTTGTTGTCCCTAGTTAGATGTTAGAGTATAGTATATTTGTTCAAACTTATGCTTTGATTCTGTGACATGTAGCTTTATCATATTCATGCCACTGCAAATGCAGTTGTGTGACTACCCAACTGAAAAAGCAAAAACAAAATCAGTCATCCCAAGTTTAATCACATAGTAACCCCAACATGCATGTATACAATACTTTCAGGGAGGGAAACAATGTTATGAGCACAATTTATTTCCAAGCAAGTTGTAGTTAAACCTTTTCCCTTTTTCCATTCACCTTCCCCTCCATCTCCCATGCATTCACCACCACTTCTAATGTGAAATATTGACTGAACGCTTAACATTCAGAAAAATACAGCTTTATTTCCCCTGTAGTAATTACCTTACTATACGCATCACCATACTAGAGGGCAAATAAAGTATCAAGCAAGTGTGAACATTGGCATCGTGATAAAACTTGTTAATGGAAGTGCCCATCCCCTATCAAAAGCAAGCAAAGAGGAGAAGAGATCCTACAGGCAATACGAAATGTTAGCACACGTCTCGAAAAACAACACAACGCCCGCCCGCTCCCCCACCCTAAAAAGAAAGATATGTCTTTGGAGATATCAACAATATTCACAATAACAAAGATATGAGTGCTGTTCACCTCTGAGCTTTGAGTTAAATTAATGGCTTATAAGATTTTGAAGAAAAGATGTCCTTACAGCTTTCACGTGTGAACGTTTGGAAATCAGATGGGGAACTGATTTTGAAATGATTACGATAAATTGTTAAGTATTCTCTTACCGGTATCTCGGATGTCCGATTAGCCGGCTAGGTACATACTGTGTTCGTGGCTGCAACCACACGCCCATCCAAAACGCTGTCTATTAATGTCATTGGACAACAGTAATTAGACCAGCTCCTCCTCCTCCTTAAACTCTAGCCCTATGGACGCTGAAAACGTTCGATATCATAACAACATGGACGAGTCCTTTGTGCCCGTAACAAGTGCAAGAAAAGAAAATAGGTGTCTTAGCCGTAAGGTTCTCGTGGGAATGAACATTTTAAAGTTTTTGTCAGTATTTTTACCTACGTTTTGAAGTGGGTACCCTTTTCGTAATTTAGGCAGTGATTTGATCAAAACGATATTTCGGAGAATTTCGAATTCATTACCCTCAAAAATGGTATGACCCAAGCAACTGGCATGATACGTGCGGAGGTAGAGCACGCAGTGCACCTGCCGTTTGCTCTACGCGTGTACGTACGTCGGCCGGTGTAGCAGAGTGAAACCGCCCCGCGAGTAGAACGTCCGGCCGGCGGATCCACTTGTATCTACATAGTAGTGAAATAGCCGACCGGAGAAACCACTTTGCGAGTGAAGTAACC
>WURT03060353.1:0-13869 GCA_009936505.3 Holothuria glaberrima | reverse complement strand
AGTCAAGACAATTAATAAGGTATATAACTTCGCTTGTAGTGCAAGTTATTGAGGTGTTCAAATGAAAACGTTCCCCAGTAGTGTGACTAACAACATTGGTCGTTTCTCTAAGGGCTGAACACGTGACACAGTTACGTGCATGTGTCCTGAAGGTACCTCTGTGAGCAACAGCTGGGTTATGACTTCTGACTTTGGCCTTCAGAATAAGAGATTGCAAGTTTTTAGGTTGTCTAAAGATGACCTTGGGGGCGTAGGCAAAAGATTACGAAAAATCTGGGAAAGCTGAAGAATGTGGAAGTGTTTACGTAAAACACCGCTAAGGTCAGGGAGTTTTGGATTCCGGGTGACCACTAAAGGGGCTTTGACTGGAGGGCGGCGCTTAACACTTTCTCTAGACAATAACTCTTAGCCAAATCAAAGTTCAGTCACCAAATGTGAATTCAGATTGCACCGACCTAAGGTTTTTTTCTTGGGGGGCAAGTGTCTCCCCTGAACCGCAGTTACTCCTAGCCCTGGCAGATTTTCCTTCTTAATCACCAGGTTTTTGATAAAATAATCGTACGCTATCTCATAAATGTAAACTGCGTCAACTTTCTCCTTTCTGCTACGACATAAAATTTCTAAGAAGACATAAAATGTCTTCCCATACATAAAATATGCCTATGTCGTCTTGAAAGATTTCACATTCAATGCCAAGCTCCTAAGATAAAAATAGCCTCTTTTTTCCTCAAGTTTATATAAAATCATTGTCTACCGTAGCCTCAACTTGAACCTGCAGAACGCATCCACGCGAATTGAGTGAAATTGAGTAAAACAAAACATTATCCTAAACAAACTGTCAAACTCATAATTTTATGATTAATAAAGCAGTTTTCTTGTCATTTTGCCCTGAATTCGTTGGATTAAGCACTTTGGATTAAGCATAATAATGATGAAAATTCTTACAAGAAACTTGTGTTAATACAAAATTAACCACTAAAAAATGCTGTTAATTTTATGAGGTACCATGTATCATTTATATCACTAGAAATCTAAATGTCACTGCAGGCACCTGCCGGAGTATAACTCAAATCAGTCTGTACATACCATCAGAACAGAGATAGTCAATTAGCCTAGTTAATAAATCTGTTACCGTAAGTGATCGCAAGATTTAGGTTAACATATTGAACACATACAATGTACTATAACGAGAAATTCCTTCGCAAAATCACTGATGATGTAATTGGTGATGTCATCCAGAAATGTGGATGAATGTGGAAAGAGAAGACAAAAGTATTTTATATACCAAAATATTTCAATTCAATCTCAAATTTCAATTGAAATTACTGTTGTCATTTCGAACTTTTAGACCTAAGTAGCATAGAGATTTGTTATATAGGCTAACTCGAACGACTGGATATTCCACTTAGCCTATCCATTGAACTCTTAAGGTAAAAAGTGCAGTAATTCAGTTTATAGGTAAACTTTACAGTATCAAACATGAGATACACCTATAACTCCGCTGTTGAGTAAAAACTACCAAGTTGGCTCAAAAAGTACACATATTGGTTAAAAGTTTTACAAACCCTTATCCACAGCCTGAATTCATTCTGATCAATACACGAATGAATCTGGATCTGCTTCAGTTTGGGTCAAATTGTACCAATTTGGTTCATTTTTAACCAAATTTAGTCAAATATTTGCCCTACTGATAAGATCTTTCCCATGTATGCAAATGATATATTGGGTGCATCAGGCATGGGTACTCAGCTTTTTAGAGTGCACAGACCTTATGCAAATGACGTCACTGTCATGGGTACTTAGCTTTTTAGAGTGTATATACCTTATGCACATGACGTCACAGGGCAGGAGTTGCGCCCTTTGTTGAGGTAAGCGCGTAGCATTGCACCAAATGCCAACCGCTAATTTTTGCACCGATCGGATACTTGCATTCAGTACGCGATAAGGGGCAAAGTTTCTTTACCGAAAACATTAAAAGAAGACAATGTATCATGACCATAAACTTGATTGTACTCGTGACTCTATACTCGCACTAAAAAGACCTGATGATATGTTATGTTGATGCATTCAGTGAACCCTGAGAAAAGGTTACCCAACTCGGGTTAACTTTTCCACACAGTCTTATGCATGGTAAAGTACTTTCTCAGTTGAAAAGGTCCTAAGGACTACTCAACGTTAGTACAGTTTCAAAGTCTGTAGAGTACTGCAAGCCAGCTAAATCCGTTTTAAATGAACAAATGAGCTCTAAATATGTATGTGCTCAAAACATTCGTTAAAATTTCACCCAACATATTTAAAAGATGTAAGATATTATGCAAGCTAACATTCCTTTACATCCCATGGAACTGAACTCAAGCCGAGTCCGCCAGTAGTACCTTGCCTAAGCAGTTTAGCCATTAAATGCGTGTATGCAGAAATTCTTGCTGATAACCTCTTCAGGAAGCTCTTGTACAATGGATGCCCTTTGGCATACTTATGCTCCTGCAACTGGCAAAAATCACTAATTTTTCCTGCATCGATCGTGCATTTTGTGTACTTTGTGTGATCTAAGTACAACTATCTCAAAAAGAGGTATTCTTTTAAGGAAACTTTTAGTAAAAATATGTACAAAAGTATATAAATCCTGGTTCAAACAATAATTGTCTCGATTTTCCCTAGCAACGTCGAGGGGGCCATAAATAGGCTTCTCGTACTTTTACTACAAAATATTGGCAAAACGGGACGAGACAATGATTGGACAAATTATTCTAGCTGCCAGGTCCTTCAAGGGTGACAAATAAGCTGATAAGTGGATCTTGCTGATTTGGTCGACTCATTCAGTGCAATTAGTGTATTTCCGTTAAAAGCTTGCTGTAAAAGCCTTGAAAACGAGGCCGTAGATAAACCAACATTACTAAAAAATGTGTAGTCACGACTTGCATGTGCAACTCGTTGAGCTCATTGTAATGTTACTTATAATATTATGAACCATTTACCCCAAGAAAGTTCAGTGCAAAATGGGTGATTTTTTTCAGAAACTTAGATAAATAGTCAAAGAAGAACTCACGTATGAGAGATATTTAGTCAGAATTTTATGGCACAACTTGAATGAATAAAATAGCTATAGGAATAATAATAATAAACTCCGATTTCAACTCATTGAAACCGAGAGCAAGCAATTTAAGTGTATTGTCAATTCGAAGCAAATTTTAGTAGCGAGTTTATGGGCCACTTTCGTTATAAGACGTGTGCAAACTCATTAATCTACAGCTGAATCGACTGAGTAAAATTCACATGACTATTTTTATGTATGAGGCACCGTTTTAAGCCTATATTGGTAATATTGGTGAAATATTGGTATAGATAAAATAAAATTTCCTTAATTGCCAATGACGCATATGGCACCGCGGTATCCTATTATTATAGACCAACCATTTCTGGTTTCATACATTTTGGGTATCCAGGCTTTCACAGGGGAAGGGTAGGTATCCCCATGACTGGTGTTAACCCCCCCCCACCCCTCCGAAATTCTAGAAATAGTTCTTCCCAAACATAGAACCAGTTTGCACTTAAGCTACGCCCTTCATTCATGCACAAAACATTTTAGCAAATAGAGGGGAGACGCCGGGAAGGTGTACCGTCAAACTAAAACCTGAAAAGTCTCTAGGGGTGTTCCACTGATTAAGGGAAAACCTAAGAAAAGCTTTGCAGGCTAACTACGAAGTGGTCACTAGTTCTTTAAGTCCTGTTAAAAGGACAACTTCAAGACAGGAAATAACTATATTAACTGAGTTGGAATCTGAGCACAAGCAGTTTTGCTATTCACTATCTCTTCCATAGTGACGTCATGTAAGTTCTACACTGCTCGCTTCTGAAAACTGGACATCAACCCTAAGAAAGAATTTTGTCTGTCAATTCAGTTTTATCCCTCAGGGAGATACTATGGCGTGTATATGTTTATAATCTACTTAATGTAATTGCGTTGCCGGTTACTTTATTCGCTATATAACCAAGGTGTCGAAAGAGTCACGCCTGGAACACTTTCAAATTCTTACATTGAAAAGAGTCAGCGCCAAACGAGACAAAATGAGAGAATGGAGGCAACGGTCAACGATAGGAAGGAGGAAATTTTGACACTAATTACTCGCCATCTTTAAAGAGTTTATGAAAGAGTTAAATGATTGTTACGACTCAATCTATTTTTATCCCAAAAAGAAGGGAAACAAGAAAAAACACTTTGCTGTTTATTTTTCCTTTTCTTGGCCAATTTTACAAGTTAAATAAGCTTTTACTACTGATGAACTTTCAATGACACTTCTAATCCGTTTAGGTCATCTGATTTGAAACCAAATGACGTCATGCCCTAAAATAGTGATTTCTTTTCCTCTGTGTACCGTATCTCTAGGGATTTTCCCTCGAGCACTCACTTAAAAATCTGTCAGTTAATGGTAATTTCGAGTTATCAAACGTCAAAATTCTGTTGCTGGAAAACGAAAAAACACATTTTAACCAGAATTCTCACTTTCTACTCATCTTCGGTGATAATGTAATGTTATTTTAGTTTTGCAATAAATATTTGGTGTTCATTTTGTACTAAAATTTGGGATTTCGAATTAAGTAAAGTTGTAACCTCGTCGGCCGTATTTTTATACTGTCTTACTAGTGAGTCTCAGCAATGAGCACTCCCTTCGTGACATGCATGCCGTCAACATTGCTGAAATTTGATCGTCTCTCTTACATCTGAACCCGAAGTTGTCATAAGAATTTTAACACTTTGGTAACAAGCTCTGGTTGAACTAGCAGATCGGGTGACATGCCACGTGGACGAATTGGGCTCTGTATGTACGAAATATTACAGATGTGTTACTAAATCTGTTCTTTCCACGTGTGAATTTAATTAGTCTCATAGAGAAGAATAATTTAGTACTGAATGCGAAAAATCGCAACTTTCTTTTTAAACATGGCGGAGACATTGATGGTAGTCCAACCAGTCAGTGTCTCGCGGTGCGTACAAAGTTCTACGTTATATTCATTGTTATGGTGTTTCAGCCCCCGCCCCACCTCCTTTGTGGCGGAGAATTTCTAAAGTTACCCTGTTTCTTCAGATCCTGGTATCAAGGAACGAGCGTAACTTAAACTTATAAATCAATGAATACAAAACATCCTCATGAGATTCAGGAAGTGCTTGCCATTTCAAATAAGCACCCAGACATGAAAATTTATCTCAAACACTGCTTTTCATCATTATTTTGAACAGGAAAGTTTGCAAGCATGGACTAGAGGTAACGTATCCCATACCCTCATGTATCTTTAAAGATATTTCAGAAATTCGTCTAATGAATTTCAATTTTAATCCAAGAATTATCCTCCATGAATGCAACAATGCTATAAAAATATTGTCACATGATTGAAAAGAGCCATTCATGAATTAGGTTACCCGGGTATAAAAAAAAAAAACATTTGCATACTTAGCTCATGTTTGTTCATGACAAAAGTGTTAAAATAGAAATTACCCTATAAAGTGGGCAATATTTAATGGATTTTGATGGAGATTGTGGCTATTTGTTAGATTGGTAAAGCTTAAAGTTATATCATTTTTATGTCACCTTTGAGGGCGTCCTTCCACCGCTTGTATTGAAACAATCATAATTCCAATCATTATCTGATTCCACGATATCGCCTTTACACAAAGATCTTCCACTACGCAAACTTTACCGCCTATTGAAAATTTTAGTCAAAGAAATTGATCAGTGCCACTGTGCATGTCACATAATCATCGTGACTATTAAACTATGATATTTCCCGGAGCAGTGATGTTCGAGTGCGGATTCGGACTCAATTCCGAAATGGAGTTCGTGTTTTATTGGACTCGATGGCCCGGAATGATAGCTCCCGGAAACTGAATAGGCCCGGAAGGGGCTGTAGCTGCACTCGGACTTGAAGCCGATTGCAGCCAACTCTACAAAAATGAAATTCACAATTTTTTTTTTCTTCAGGGACGGTACATTGTTATTGGTGCACAGTTCAGCACATGAAATGCACATAGTCAAAAAAAAAATTAGAAAAATTAAAAAAAATTAAAAAAAATTAAAAAATGAGTCACGTTATGACACTGACTCCTAAATACGGCCTTAGATATTTAAATACATGCAGCATAGTTGGAAAATAGTATAAAACATTGTCAAATGCATGGCCGGACTCGGAATTGGCCCGGAATCATGATCAGGGACAATGGATATGGAACTGGTTCGGACTCGGAGGAGTATTGGTCTAAAAATGACCTAGAATGGTGGCTACTGGAATCTAAATCGGGCCGGGTGGACATGGATGCAGCCCTGCTATTTCTTGCCCACTTTCATGGCCTTGTAATAAACTTACGTATTTGGCATAACGAAACTTCTTGATCTCAATCATGAAGGACAGGCCCCCAGTAAGTGTCATTACTTTGGGGGAAGCACCAACAGAGAAAGATCACCGTCGGAAGGTCTAATGGAAAGGGGATTCATTTTGTACTTATTTCGGGGCCAAATGGTGCAATATTTTCCATCTTTTCCTAACTTTTGTATTCTCTTTCTCAGTTTTTCATTAAAAAATCCTGTCATTGAAAACTGTCCTTTTAGAGAAGATTGGTCCGGGAATGGGGCGTCCCCCTCGGGCTCCTTTATTTTTCTTTAAGCCCCTCGACTTGATGCTGAAGGGTGAAAACCAAATGTTCGTTACCCTCGATGGGGAGCTGGGTCCCAAAGAAGCTACGTCCCCGAAGGGACTCAATGCAGGTGCGTGGCCAAGGGGAGGGTTCGGGGTTGAACCCCCCCCCCCCCGATGACCCAAGCATGAAAAAATAAAGGCAAAATCATCAGTCTTGGGGATATATGCAATATGCTGAGAAGGTAAAAAAACATTGCACCATTTCGCATCTAGGGACCTAACAAAGCCGTTTTCCCCAAATGAACCCCTCCCCTTTTATCCCTCCCCCATTTCACACTAACAAAACCCTCCCCATGACACAATCCTGGTTATGCGCCTGACACCATGACTGAACGTGGATCCCTCTGAGACTTCTCATAGGCCTACATAATCTATGACATCATCCTAAGCGTGTCCCAGTTGGCCGCCGGCTTGGCAAAGGGAGACCTAATCTCCGGCCAAGCAGTTTCGTTCATATACTGTGCAATGCTTGAAACTGCATCCCAGAATCATAAATGTCGCCCTCTGTGGGTGGTGACCGATAGTGGCCTACAAGTTTGTCCAGGGATCTCTCATTCTTCCCTGATCAAACCACGCAAGGTATTACATGGCCTCTCTGGCAAACATGATCGCGCATGCAGACACACGAATCAGCATTGTAACTTCAGTTTAGGTAGATATTTTCCTGTCTAAAACCTCTTTGGCTACTTAGTCATAAAATAGTTTGAAGTACATCATTTGTCATTCATCCCTTTCGAAAATCCGAATCAAACTTTTGAAAATAACATCTAGTAAAAGAGCTCATGCAAATTACATTTTTGCCTAAAGGTATTCATAGAAAGCCATTCATTTCCACATAGAGATCACCCTGAATAAGGAATAGAGGAAAAAACAAAGTTACATATGAGAACCTTATCCACTAACTCGTTCAACGAGGCTACAAAAATCTATGAATTCTCCGGAAACTTTTAACCCCCTTTCCGTTAAACATCCTGTGTGTAAAGTATTGCTATATAGTTTGCACGTAGTCCTAGTTTCGCTACACCTTTATAAAATGGAATCTACTGATCCCCTGTATTGCCTTTAGCTACCTTTGAGGCATATTCACAGAGCTTTAGAAAATTGTGATCAAGTAATAAACTAATTATTCTGTTTAGTGAAGGAGCAAGGGTAAGCAAAACTGGAAATTGAGTGATTTTAGTCGTGATAAACGTCAACACTTCAGCTTCTAAAAATGGGTAACATCTCTAAATGTGACTTTTTAATCCCTCCCACACAGTAGCGTTCCCTTTTAACGATCTCCTGATCGACTATTTCTATCTTTATTGTCTTTCATAAACACCTACATCTGATAGTTAACGGTACACTGCCACAACGTCTCGGACGACGTGTTCCGAAGGTAAACATCATGAAGCGTGCGTCTGCAAAAGTGCAAAAAGTGAAACATTTGGTTGTCCACTAGTTAAAGCCTAGCATACAGGAAGAACCAAACTCAACGATTACCGGTTTATCGCACGTAGCGTTTTCAGCAGTCACTAAATGTATTCTCCAATTAAGCTTACGATCCTGGATCATATCACCCGATATAGATCACATACCTAATATACCTGGTGGCATTCATCTAAAAATCGTCCCAGGCCCTCGCAGTCGACTCATATCCAACGTCGCCCTATCTAGTTTACATTCAGAAGTCACATGTGATCATTTTCCAATGTTAATCATTGAAAAACGACGCTAGTATAGATTGACATGACATCCTTCCGGCGGGAAGATGCTCGCCGATGTAAATCAAGCTTTCGTAACATTTTTGAAAGAATATGAAGGAAATAAGACAGTTACTAGATGGCCGGTTGACGCTTCCGTGATCTATATATAGTGTTTACAACTCCCACCGGTTTTGCTTTTACTAACCAAAGTCGTTTCACCAATAACCTACAAAACAGGCTGCATCAGGTTTTAAACTATTGACAAAAAGATTCCCTCTTCCCCGCCTTGACTACTTTCTCTTTTCAGCTTACACCATCAGATAAGGGACATTACAATCAACGTCTGCGAAACTACTCTCAATCCCTTCTTTAGCTTTGCTTGTTTGTTCCTATTTCTTAATTCGTAAAATGTGGTGATTCCAGACTGCCACGAGCAGCAAAGAATTTAACGGCTAGAATAACATCTATCATTTGTATCGTAAACTTTTTCACTCAAAGGGAAATATTGCGTTTGTGAGGCTTTTTATTTAACATGTCCTCTTTTACATACGATCGGATCCCGTTCGATGAAAGAGAGGTAACTGGGAAAAAATTCTACCCATTGAGCACTAATTAACAAGTAATTAACCTTTCTGTGACAACTGACAGATTTGTTCACCCAAACAATTATGCATGCAAAACCACACCTCCGTTACCCCTGATTTGAAATCCACCAATCAAATCCCCTTATTATGCTGCTTCAGACAATAACAGACGCCTTCTACAGTATGTAGAAAATGTTCGTAAACTACGAACTACTGAGAATTAGTGCAACACTGTCTGAACTGAACTACAGTTAAGGGGGTTCTTACCACCTCCCTGGTATACTATTCACAAACTAGTAATAGTTACTGTAATTTGAATTGTAGCCTTTGGCCCATAGCGAGTTGCTTCGCGTTCGAAACAGTAAGGAGATTCTTGGTGCGTAACTGCTACTGTTAGGTCCTAGAAGGAAACAAAAATTTCACGAACCTGTAATGCTACGTCGCAAAAACATTATGTTCAAGCAGGGAGTTGCAACTCCCTGGTTCAAGTCTTCAGTGCATAAAGTAAAACCGTCCAGTGAATAATGCTCACTGCGTGACAGGAGAACAGCATGGTGAACCAGGAAGATGGCACTGCATCTCCCTGGGTAAACTGCAATAACCCAAAGTACAGGACAAGCCGTACGGAAACTAAATAAATGTTACACAAGGAAGAAAATGCAGGATTGTTTGGGTCATAGGCTACCTGAGCAGATGTCAATTTCTGTTGTACTCTTCCTTGCATGGCAGCAACTTACTATTTGAGGGATCAACATGGGAGCAGTTACACAGCTGGCCTCCGTAGCGACTTTCTTTGACCTTTTCTCTCGTTTGTGTTCAGCTGCGATGCGGAGAGGAACGAAAACTTTGCCCACTAAACACAGCTAGCTCAGTGGTTAAAGTTGTTCCGCTTTTTATGGAGAATTCGGACTTTGGTAAATTTTAAGGAAGAAGGACAACGTTTAGCCGGATATAATATCTGAATATGCCAGTTTCCTCCTCTAACACTGTGTTGATTACTTACTAATTGGAAGGCTTCTCGGCATATTCCTTGTTCAGTTCTAGGGGCACGTAAAGAGGGGCTGAGAGAATAGAGCCCACTCCGCGGGGTTCGTTGACCTGCCAAGAGATAAATGCTCTGCTCGCACTCTCTGAAGTAATCTTCAGCCAAACTTGCGTCACGACCCTGTTCACTTTCCTAATCAATGCCATTGTATGACGCAACGTGTCCGATTGATTACATACCCCTAGGCCTATGTCTAATAAGACTACTTCCCTCTCGTCCTCCCACCAGGGAGAAGTGAACTTGACGACTCCCTTCCCTCACAGACCATCCCAACCAATCCCCACCGTGATAGGTCGACGTATCATTCATGCGTACTAAATTATTCGGCACAGAGTTGCTCACAGTTTCAATAAATCCAATCTTAGCTGAGAAACATAATGAAGACCTAACTACGTAGCGACTCTGTGTGGCTTCCGCCACGCGAGTCTACCAGATTAGGGTCTGGGGACTGAAGAATATTTTGTGCGCCCTGTGGGTTATGTGACGTGTACGATCACGCGACCTCTTCAATTAGATATTCACCACAGTGTGTTTCAACCTGTAAAGTTCCACTTTTATCCCCATTCTTTAATCGATTTTAATAAGTGAGGAAATGATCTTGGCACAGTTTTCCTGTGAAAAGTCATTCTCGTGGAACTTGTCAGGCGTACAAGATAGTTATCAAAGTTATCAGAGCCGATTTAATTAGCTCGCGTACACTGAGGCTAATCAATCTGCACAAACTTTTGTTTAAAAACCGTAGTACGTGACACTTTTATATTTAACAACATTATGGTTAGCGTCGCAGGCTAGTTTATTGAACTTCAAGCGCGGCCGTTATTACGGATTTCTCCAGAAGGTAGTTGAAAGAATTTGACCAAAAGAGAGGGCTTCTCGCCTTCATTTGTTTAACATCGTTTATCGTCAAAATTACATTGATTTAGGAATCAGTCGTAAAATAAATATGGAAAATATCACCTAAGTAAACTTGATCAGATAAACCAAGGGATGATATAAATGACAGGTTATTAAGATAAGCGGACGATTGGCGGTTTGATGTGACCATCTGCTGGGATTGTTCCCTTGATAAATAGTTATTCATTTACCTGCAGTTGAGATTCCAGTCAAAGTAATATTAGTTGTAAGACCAGCGTGTTCGTGACTCTAGGCCTGTCACGGCCATTTTGATGGCATCAAATGACCTCTTAGGGTAAATATCCTGTGAAAGTTGCACCAGCAATAGGCCGTATCCGCTGTCTGAGCAACTTAACAGCTTGTCGGAGGTACTACTGTTCAGCATAAAAATGCCACACGAATCTCACAAACCAAGTCAAACAGATCAATCCTCGTATTTCTGTCACGACTTTGCTATCAACGCGAACTTTGGTCAAACAGGCCCTTCAGTTACATTCCCGCGAGCGCTTTATTCTCAGTGCTGGAGAGATATCAGTCATGTGACGCACTTCTCAAAATTAAGTTCTGAATCATTATCTTAATTTTGAACCCTGATTCTCCCTGGCTACGTGACCCTAACCCTTTTCATGAACTCTATCTCTGATTTTGAGACAAATTTAAAAATCATCGGAAAGCAATTTTACGTATATCTCCTACAAAGAGACGGTCGCCACACTACAACATCGTACTGTACTTTGATATGGCTCAATGTCTATGGAACGCGAATTACGCAAAGTTTGAAAGATATGTGATCTTATGAAGACCCCCACATATACTACGTGAACGTTTTTTTTTTTTTTTTTTTTTTTTTCAAATGCCTCTTTCGTTCTGTAAAATCTAAAAGAGTAAAGGGCATAAGAACTCACGCCAAACAAATTTCTAAACATGGGCTAAATCTTACACACATCCCTTTATTAAGTATCTTTCATTCATGTTTCGGAACTTAAAATGAATGTATGCAAAACATACTAACGGAAGAGCAACAAAGCATTAGTTTAAAAGTACAGTTACCAAACACATAGGACCATACATGCATTACCATGGAGGGGATGATAATTCAATCTATGACTGTATTTTCCCTTGAAGTAAAAGTCCACATTTTCCTCATTATTTTCACGTCATCATTCAGCTGAAAATCCTGAAACTTCATCAGCGTATCTTAATATTAAAAGTATTTTTATTTTGGATTCCACCAGGTAAAGTTGGTCAAATTTCAGTTCTAGTAATTATGTGCCCTAATTTTTTTTTTTTCGATATACCATTGTTGCAGGTCTCTAGACCGATTTTGTGACCTCGTAACCTTGCCCTCGGGCCTCGGAAATTTAGCTGTGGTCAGAATGAGATCGGTTAAAATGGTACTGTATAGCTATCTAAAGCTGTCCAGATTGTCCCATGCAAAGATGCATACATTTTTCTAAGACATTAAATTAAATGCTTACAAGTGTTTCACGTCCATTAAATGGCTGTTTCTACCATTTTCGAGTATAATTTCATTGAATCAGCTACATGGGAAGATATTGTATCAAACATTATGCTTACTATCATTAGGGTTCTGGAAAAAAGTTAGGGAACAAACGGTAAACTACCCCTCCACTTTGAAAGAAGGGGAATATGTCTCCCTGCCTTCCCCACCTGTTCACGCCCGTGGATCAACTTTCAGTGTACTATCCGACGGAACCATGGAGTTATTTTCGAGGTATCTCCATGTCCGAACAAGCCAGTGAGCCACAACTGGAAAAAAGGCCGTGGCCGGCTCGACTTGAACCAATTGGTTGGAAACTGGGCCGTTAAACCTCATCTAACTAACTAACTCCATGTCTGAACAAACTGATGAAAGGTTTTCAAGAATATCTAGACTTAATTCTTTGATTGGAAGTGAATGACCTATCAGAATGACCTTACAAATGCCTCACAATGCAGCTATAATTCGCATTAAGGGGACAATTTTGTCTTAATATAAAGAATGTTTACTCAAACACGCTCACTTTGTGTAATATATGTCAAATGCATTACAGAATCGCCATGGCATGTCTATTGATGTGAATTGAGGGTGACAAATAAACTCGAAACGTGAAATTAGCTTCACAAAGTAAATCGTAAAGCCTTCACTTTGAAAGAAAACAAGATGTCTTCAGTTCGTAAAAGTGTTCACTTTCGAAATGAAAAGGCGAATAATGAAGTTTACTTATTTACGCAATTCCTGCCCACGGTGGTAATTTAATACAACAGATTAGAAAATATTAGTAAAAATGTTGGACTGAATTATTTGGGTAACAAAATGATAGGTTATGAGTTTTTTAAGTCACCAAATTTAAATCGAATCCAGCCAATCATTTTCTTGCTTTGACGTCACGGGGAATAGAGAATGTGTAATTATATGGAATATCTAGCCAAACGTTCCATCGAAACTATGGGACTAGCCAAACTCTACCGAACTTCTGGCAAAATACTGGAAAGTTGTTATAGCCTGCAAAGCGGACCATAATATACATTCACATAAAGCAATGGTTATCTTGGGACATGAGAAAGTTGTCGCCAAATAAACTTCTTTTCTGCCTTATTCTGTAGTATTACCAGTGTTTTGTGTTGATAGAAGGGGCTATTATTTCTGTTTTGAAAAGTGATAAAATCCTTCTGATTATCCATGCGTGGCAGTGACGTAGTAAATCGGAGCTCCGTGCGCAAAGTATATGCTGTGCGCCTTCCCCCGCAATACCAACATGAAACAAAATGAAAACACACAAAAATCAACTTTGCGCCTGTGGAAAATGCCCCTATCTCGCCTCCTCTCCTGTGCCAATGTAGGCTATATTTCCCAAGAGAGAGAGAGAGAGAGAGAGAGAGAGAGAGAGAGAGAGAGAGAGAGGGGGGGGGGGGAGAGGGAGAGGGAGAGGGAGAGGGAGAGGGAGAGGGAGAGGGAGAGGGAGAGGGAGAG
>WURT03060342.1:0-13870 GCA_009936505.3 Holothuria glaberrima | reverse complement strand
TATCGAATCGGCTCGCAATCGAAGTCAAGAAAAGGGCATACTGTGACGTCATCAAAAATCTGGCATACGGTTTTCTTGGATTCTTACGAGACGACAGGTCATCTTTAATCACGCTAATTATTTCTGAGATATTTGTCGGTGAGAGAAAAAAAGGATTTGAAATTTTAGACTTAAGGTCAAAGGTGGAAGAAGGATAATCAGGAATTTTGTGAGCCAAATTTGGGCCAAAAGTAGTAAAATAATTTTTTAAGGGGTCTGCAGTTTCGTTCTTATTGGATATAATTTTATTGTCGATGTTAAAAGAAAAACTAGTATTCGTCTTTTTGTTAGATCCAATTATATCTTTAATAATCTGTCATGTTTTAGTCAAATTATCTTTATTATTATCAAAAAGATTTTGGTAATGCATTTCTTTGGCCTGTCTAATAATTTTAGTAAATTTGTTTTTATAAACAGTAAATTTGGTCTTGTGCCTCTCAGTAGGCATATTAAGAAAATTTTTGAAGAGTTTGTTTTAAGTTTTTATAGATTTCAGGATACAACAGATCATCCAAGGGGAATTACTTTTTGGTTAACCTTTTCGGAATCTTTTGAACTTACAGTTCTTGTTATACAACGTTGAAACAACATGAATGAAATTATTATACGCACTGTTAACATCAGAATTATTGTTGATAAAATTCCAGTCTACTGAACGAAGTTCATCAGAAAATTTCCTGAATGAAGTATGAGAAGTTTCTCTTTTAAAGGAAAATTCATCATTACGTATAGAAGATCTGGGATGAAAGCTTGGATGAATTGCGTTAATAGGTAAGTGATCATATATATCTCACACAATTATACCAGAGGTAAGTTGTACACTATGGTTATTACAGAAAATATTGCCAATAAGTCGACGAGCTACCAGTTTAAGTCACAAAAACTTGTCAATATGTTATGTGATTTCAGAACGATGTTTTAAAATTAATGTGAAAAAAGAAAATACAAATTCTTCGTTTCGAATAGCATTTGGACCTTGACTTAAACTTTTTTGACATCAATGCCCATTTAACTTCATTATAATATGTAGAAAACAAACAATGTAAAACAGTGAAATTAGTTGAAAGCCTTCCCAAATTGATTGCTTATGTTTGACTACATTATTGTTTATTAGAGGCAGTCCCATTACGTGAAGAGGGCCCCCATTCAGAACAATGGATCATTGGCTGGGGAGTAGCAAAGTGCGACTCTTCCGATGGGGTGGTTTTTTCTTCACGGAGAATAGCAATTTTTTTTCTCCTTTTACCACTTTTTCAGATCCAAAGTTTCTCCATTTCGATACGCATCATTCCATTGTAACACTCCGAAGAAGACATTGTGTTGCTTTCCCTTTGTTCCTCTTTATGTTGCAGCAGACTAGTGCAGACTTTGGTACACTGCCAGGGTTCTTTCGCTTCTCGTTGCAAAGCAAATTTGGTGGACAGCTCTCGGATGTATTCGGATGAACATGGACATCATCAACGGCTCTTGTTTCTCCTTCATCTATAACAACTTCGTTCGTGGCAAAGCCGCCGCTCATCCCTGCGAAAGCAAGTAAAAGAAAAAAATTAGTTTGTGATGAGCAATTAGTTTCTTTTAAATGAATAAATTCGATACACAAGACTGAAAGTGATACAATCAACAGAACACTAGGATTCGCTCTGACTGATAATTCTACATATGACATTTGAAGAAGAAATCTCTGTCTGAAATATAAAAATGTAAAGTATGAGAGAAATCGATCTAGATGGAAACCCTTCTCTATTTCTTTTTACGAATTCAGCGGTTTTACGTCAAAACATCACACAGATAACAGGGCGAAGATAATGATCTCCTCTGTTGGTATAATATTTACATTATGTTAGTGTTCTCACCATTCGTAAAATGGTTCATACGGTTCAATTCCGGTAACTATTTTAAGTTTGGTTTTTAAGACCCTTTATCAACATAACTACACCCAGAAGTACTAATTAACTGTGAAAGCCCTTCTTTCGGGGGTTCCACATTTAAAGAATAGGTACAAAATAAAGATAGGAGTCTGATACAACTTTAAGCTACCCCACCAGCATATTCAAAGAGACAAAATATCCCACATGAAATATAAATAACGCACCGATTATTTGCTCTGGGGTATAACTTGAAGTACTTCTTTAATGTCCTCTTCCATCAGTCCATCTTAAACATCGGGTTCGTCGAGGACAGGGTTTTCTCCTCCACCTTTTACTTCACGCATTCTCTTCTTCTCTCGTAAACTGCGGTTTACTTTATCTTTGACACTTTTTAAGAGTCTGCCATTTATCTTTTATGCTTTGTAGACTTTGTCCGCTACTCCTACTTGCATTAACTTCTTTACTATTATCTTTTTGTATATTTCGTCCTTTGTTTTTTGCGTTGTTTCATTGGTATGCTTTGCCGAAAGCATCTTGTTGTACCGAACGAAGTTTTTCCTAATTACATTAATTTCTTCTTCGGAGAAGTCTGGAGCACGAGCTCGTTTTTGCTTATTCGGCGCCCTATTGCTCGCAAAGTTGTCATTTAGTGTGAAAACAATGACTTCTGCCTCGTGCTGTAGGCTTCACATTACTAATTTACTACGTAAGCTGCATTAAGTTGAGCGATAAGGGGCTAGTTACAGTCAGAGCCGGTTGCAATAAAACCCTTCCAATAGGGATTACCAGGCAGACCAACTTGGAAATCCCCATCTGTGTAAAGGCTTTTACGTCAATGATATGCTAAATGAGTCTAATAGCGCCTTATCAGTGAACAGCTCTATCAACGTCTTTTGTGCGGTCATTTTGCTCCTGCTGATAGTAGCAGGTTTGATAGAGAGTTGATAGCGCTATCAAAGCTGTGCTTTTTACGTGTATACAAACGGGCACATTTATCAAAGCTGTCACTATCAACGCTTCCTTGCGGCCACCCATGTTTGTAAGCGTTCCAAAAATACTTGAATTATTTCATTATGTAAGAGTTGTGCCTCTGTGAATCATTGTCCACTGTGAGAGGTTATCCTGAAGATAATCCTGTCTTTGTGAGGACCCATTATGTGAGTCTTCAATTTGCATGAGTCATGTAACTCCATGTAACTTGACATAACTTTATTTAACAAGATATTTCCTGTACAAAAGAGTGCATGTACTTCACAAAGATGAAAGGTGTTTACTATCAGAGACTGTGCCGTAGATATTAACGGGGCATCAGGTAAATACAATTAAGTTCGTAGTACACAAAAAGTACGGCTACGGTGCTCGATTGAAGTCTTCAACTTCTTTCAATTCCGTTTCATCACTGTATAAGATAATAATGAAAAACCGGTTCCGCCAGCATGTTGGATAGCGTTGGGGCCAGTCGTGTTAGACGAAGGCTTCGGGGGATCTCGGTGTAGCTCCAAAGGGAGGGACACGGCTGATTTACTAAAACAGTTGATTTGATTACAGTCCATTGGTTTCGATAATTGACTTTTCTTTCCAAAAACCTCAGCTCAGAAAAATCACAAGGAATTAAAAGGCCAGCCATTTTTGAAAACCAGAATGCAAAAAATTGCATTGAGGTTTCGATGATGCATACTCTATATGTTTTATTCGCAATAATGCTATGTTATCCCATTTCTTTCAGTCACTGGTAAAATGCTATCTTAGGGTGTTAGAAAAATACAGTTTTGTGTTCATATTTGATGTTGGGAATTCTTGGGAAATTTTGCATTTTGACCTTTGCAGACCCCAGATGACGATTTTGTAAATTCTTGAAAATTTTTGCTTTTTGACCCATGGTGATCCGAGATGAAGGCCTTGGGAATTCTTGTAAGATTTTGCTTTTTGACCTGTGGTGACCTCAGGTTAAAATCTTGGGAACTCTTGGAAATTTTCCTTTTTAGGGTTCTACCTTTAACATAACACATCTACATCCTAAGTACGAAATCAATCCAAGATTCCTAATTCGAGATATCATGTTAACAAGGTTTTTGGAGTTTGACCCCCAGTGACCCCAGATGACCTTTGACCCCCGCCAAAAACAACAGGGTTCTTCCTCTCACCATAACGCATCAACGTACTAAGTATGAAATCAATCCAAGCTTCGTACCTTGAGATATTGTGTTAACAAGTTTTTCGGGCTTTGACCCCCGTGACCCCACATAACCTTCGATCCCCGCTAATAACAATAGGGGCCTTCCTCTCACCATAACGCATCTACATACTAAGTATGAAATCAAACCAAGCTTCCTAACTTTAGGTATTGTGTTAAGAAGGTTTTCGCATTTTGACCCCTGATGACCCCACATGACCTTAGTTTGACCCCCACAAAAAACAATAGGGTTCTTTCTCTCAATATGGGCATCTACATACTTAGTATTAAATCAATCCAAGCTTCTTTACTTGAGATATCGTGTTAACAAGGTTTTCGGAGTTTGACCCTTGGTGACCCCGTATGACCTTTTACCCCCACCAAAACAATGGGGTTCTTCCTCTCAATAAGGGGCATCTATGTACCAAGTTTGAGAACTGTCAGACATATACATACATACATACATACATACATACACACATACATACATACATACATACATACATACATACATACATACATACATACATACATACATACACCAGCACGGTTGCATAGGTTTCTCTTATCATCGAAAGCAAAAATGATCAAGTATATACAATGACCACATGTTTTGTCTGAGAAGTCTCGAACACGAGTGCCCGAGGTTGCCGCTTGGGCTTTAGAGGCAAAGACACCCGTGTGCCTCGTGGGAAAGTTAATTCCACTGAAGTATTGCAGTCCCCGATTGGTCAATAGTGAGACGCACCAAAGAATATGAATATTAGTTTATAAGGTCATATTGTACGACCAATCAGGAGGCTCTTAAAAGTAAAATTGACTACGCCCATTAAGTTAAGATGGGATGGGGTGGGACGTTGAAAAAAAGAAAACCAGGTGTGCTACGAGATGCAAGACGCGTGAGAATAAATTTGAAACAAACAAGACTGCGTGGCGTAATCGGGGTCCTACCCGTAGTCCTACCGTTAGAAACAGACAGGATGTACTAAATACTATCCGATAGGAAAGACAATTTGCCTTAGTTCTGTAAAAATAAAAACAGTGTAATATTATGCATTGCTTTTTGTGTGCCATGTAGAAAATCATATGACAACAACCGTCGTAATAATGAAGTTAGGTAGCGCTGTAAAGGGTGTAAATTTAATTGAAAGATTGGTAGGCCTATAAAGCGTACGGAACTACCGTACTTTTCAATGGGAGGGGGCGGGTTGAGCACTTGCGCAAAATAGCTCATATTTTGTCCGATAATGGAAATTATTCTGCCTGAATAAAGGGGGACGGGGTTACAGCCTTTCATCGGGTTAATCCAAATGCTCGATAAAATTCTCGCGCAGGTGAGATGGGCTAGTTGTATCTTAATGTTGGATAGACAGAGTATGATTATTGTTTCCAAAACCTTTGCAATCGCTTCCGCTATTCATTTCTCCCATCAACTGTCACCATCCTCATCATCTTGGTCGGCGGTTAGTTACAATGCTAAATTTGCAATCATCATTTCGTTATCACTTCAGATTAAGCATGGATGACCAGACACAGAGATTTCTCTGGAAATGGACCAAAATGAGGGCAAAGGGCATCAAATTTAAGAATTCTCTGGGAGGACCCTCAGTCCCAGCCTCTAGCTTCTTCCCTTCCGTGTTTAAGGTAAGGCCCCGTCCCACACCATATGCAGATGCAGCGGCCTCCTTGGAAAATTCTGCATGCTTGACATTTTCTACGGACGTCCATCGTTGTGTCTGTTGTGTATGAACTACACATAAGAACAGCTCATTGAATGTGGAAGATATACCTAACCTTAAAACATTAATTACATTAATTAATTACATTACAACCTATAATTTTTTATATTAATTTAAAGAGAGGGCCGCTTTTTCTCAAAACTTCGAAACAAGAATAGATGGCTGGAGAATATAGGAGTCTCACAGACTTAGTTTGTCATGGATAATTTTGCTAGTATAAGAAGGAAACCAATACAATAAAATGTCTTAAAGAAGTATTGTTTTTCGGCTCGCTTCGCGCTCACCCGATAAGAGTATGTCTCTTTATTACTTCCTGTAGAACATCTTGAGTCAAGTTCCATAGCCCCGTGCAAACCCTCTATTATTATTGTCCCCACCTACGAGCCCTTTGTATCGTAAAATTTACCTTTTATTCAGGGTTATAAAAATAGTCACATTATAACTTTTGTGATCTGTTTACCGCTTACCCTATGCCATTTGAAGGTAGCCAAATTCTTCATTCTGTAATGGCCCTAACTCTGTAAATACCTCAGAGCTCAGGGTCGTACTTTTCCCCCTGGACCCCCACTGGTCGATACCCCTGTACCCCACAAGGGACGGTAAGGTTGGCCCCCTACAACCCACGCTTTCGAGAAAGCGCTTTGCGCTCCGATTGCATCTGTGTCGCAGTTGGGAATTTCGCTCAGGTGTCCCTCCTCACCCACTCTCAGACACAAAAGCCCGTCCATGCCTATAAAGCTATTTGCAACATACGAAAATGTATTGATTTGAGGGTACCTAAAACTGTAATCCGAACTCGACAATTATTCAAAACACAACGGAAAGTAAACAACGCACATCAAATCCATACTTTTCGTTAGTCCCATTGTTATTGTTGGGTACAATGCAGTTGTGGAATCGAATTACCTCCCAATCGGGTAAGAACCCAGCCCTGACTCTACGCACACACCCACACGCACACACATACACACACCATCGTGATTGCATGGATTCCTGCCCCATTCGGTAAGGTATCAAAAACCAAGTTACGGAAAATAAAACACAAAGAGAAGTTCGCCATCTTTTCATTAGACTTTCTTTTGGTCAGTGCTATCGTTATTTATCGTTGCATTTTACGTCAAGCAAATTGTGCTATCTTGCATAGCGCTGCTGGCTAAATAAAAATAAGTTTCCTTAAAAGAAAAGTACACAAAGGTTTCATGACACTCACCTTTCACCAATACCATCGACACTGGTCGGTGGCTCTCCAGGAGCAGGATTTGCCCCATTTTCTGAATTACCGTCGGCCTCACCAATTACTCTAAAAACAAAAAAAAAAGCAGACCGTTTTCATGGAACTTACTTTTGTCCGGTAAATATATGATTACTGCTTGAATGCACTACGTCAACAGAATCTGTAGTATTTTCTATACTGCTTTAAACGTCCTTAAAAAGCAGTCAGTTGAAAAAAATAGGAAAAAATAGACAAGAACAGATTAATAACTAAAATCCCAAAAGCAACTACCTGACTACAAGCAAATCTAAAAGGATTTATGAACTTACGAATGGCCAGTGGTATCGATCCCGACGGGCACTTCGGTAGCCATAATGTCACTCTTTTCCTGTCTGTTGTTATTGGTTTTACTATAACACTTACAGTCTATGTTTCTTTACGAATATCTTTACAACATGTAAACACAATCAAGTATAGAGTCTGAATCCTTGCACTATACTGAAGAATATTCTAAAATATGAAGACATTACTCTCAATATTCTTTCAAATATTTTTCTGTTCACATCCTTAGCACGTCATATAATTGTTAAGGGTTTAGTGGAGCATTATCTAGATACCTGCAGTAATAAATTATTACATGTTCAAAGTTCATACAATGTATCTGTACATTGACCTTTATTGCGGGTAATATCATCGTGAGATTATTGTTAGATATATAGTTAACACATCAAAAAGCTCTCTTCACAAAATTTACGCTTTTATTTTTCGTCTTACACTCCACCGTAGTACTGCTTTCCATATCTATACATGTGAAGCCAGTTGCGGATTTGGTAGGAGACCGGCTTCCCCTCCCCAAGAAAAATAAGAAAGATGGAAAAGAAGAGAAAGAAAGAAGGAAGAAAGAGAAAGAAAGAAAAAGTCTTAACAATAACAGTTTTGTCTAAAACCCAGTAGCGGGGCCAGCGGGGCAGGGGCATTTACCCCTAGTCAGAACTTTTGCCCCCAGATGTCCCCCCACTCAGCTTCTGAAGTATAAGGACCTGACGGGAGGAATACCCAAACACATTAACATTATTAGAAATCTTTGCATTGGATAATCAAATGTACTATGAACCAAAAAATGCCTATCCTGAGACTTAATTTTTTACACAGAGATATGCTTAAACCTCAGAGCTCTCGGGGGCTTCTCCCCCTGGACCCCCACCAGGTGCCATAAGAGATCCCTGGACCCCAACCGCGTAAAAGTATAGTGGTCTGAAGAGAGGAATAGCCTGATATATTAAAATTATTTGGGCTCTTTGCATTTAATGATGCATTATAAACAAAAATATATTCATTTATGAGACTTAATTTTTTTACCCAGAGATACGCTTAAACCTCGGAGCTTCCGGGGGTTTCGCCCTCTGCACCCCACCGGGGCTTTGCTCCTCTACCCCACTTAGGGCCCTAAGACGGGCTCCTGGACCTCGCCCTTTAAAGCTCGTGCTTCGCGCTCCATCTCGGGCTACGCACGAAAATCTTTTTGCACCTCAACAGTTTCTTTTGCCACCCATTTCTCCACACTTTTAAATTCCTGGTGCCACCACTGATAAAACCGTATCCAAAATATATCTTTTTGCAGGGGTTGGGTGGCGCTTCTTATTAAAATCATCTCTCCTAAAAGCCCGTTGAACTAGTAGACGACGAGAGGGGGGGGGGGCTACAATGTGCGAAAACAGGTGAATGGCCGAACGATGATGCTACTTAAGGGATCTATGTACGTGAACATAATGATATAAAAGATCGGTGTGTTTAGGAGGGGTAGCGTCCATAGCTTACTGCATTGTACTGTAGTGACAAATCTGTGTTTAATAGTGAAAACTTCTACAATTAGGGGGACTGAGATGCCAACTTTTTCTTGTTTTTTTCTATATCTAAAGTAAGGAAATCTTATTGAGCGTTATATTCCAGAGTGCATTCTAGCCCTGTCTTATCTCAAGATTTTGCAGAATCTGCATTACCATCTTTCTTAATAGGGTGAAGGCTGAGTCGTGTGATTGATACTTTACAATCGATGAATGTCAGGCTTCCCCCATATGCCTGGTAAAACACCAGGGTGTGACAGCCTCTCTGTTGAAATTTTGAAACATTTTTGGCCTACCACCAGTGTGTCACCGATTCCTTGAACTAGGCTTTTGATCATTCACATTTATCTAAGGAACAAAGCGGGTGTCATTTCGTTAATAGTACCAAAGTCACACAAAAAAATACTTTCATTAAAAACTATGGCCCCTGCGCCACACTTCGTTATTAAACACGGATTACAAGATGTGCGCCAAGACTTTTGCTACAATACTGAATCAAGTCACACCTATTTTAATTAGCAACGACCAAAGAGGTTTCATGAAAAAAAAAACCGTTTTATAGGCGAAATATTCGCTGTATTTTAGAATTTTAGACACCATCCAGTATTGTACTCCCGAGTCAGTGTCAGGTCTGTTAACATTTGTGGTTTGTGAGAAGTCTTTTGACATATTAGCTGGAAAAAAGGCCGTAGCCGACCCGACTTAAACCAATTGGTTTGAAACTGAGCCGAAAAACCTCATCTAACTCATTTCGACATGTTAAGCTGTGATTTCATATGTTATTGTTTAGACTTTTTTCACTTAAAGGCTTCAGCAAGGGCTTTTTTTATGGTGGCGTGCTTTATATTCAAATACCGCTGTATGCGTTTATAATAACGGTTATTCTACTGCGATTGTTTAAAACTTTTCAGGGGGGATAAGATAGGGATGCCCGTTAAATCCCTATCTTTTTATAATTTGCGCAGAGGTGCTGCAATTAATGTTACAGAACATTTCTTTGATCGGGGGAATAAGTTTGTAAGGATATGAAGTCAAACTACTACAGTATGCAGACGATACGACCATTTTCTTAGATGGGAGGCACGACTCTGTTTGCTAAAGTTGAAGTGTCATCAGGTTCAAAAATCAATTACGAAAAAACTACTATCTTTCCAGGAGGACAATTTGTTTACATTCGTCTGGTCCTCGAGAGACCTCACCCTCCATTGGGTTTGCAATTTCTCAACTGGTTTCTTCCTTGACTGTTTTACCATACCCTCCAAAATAATTTTTCGAGAATTACATTCTCTTCTCTACAAATTTATATGGTCAAATAAGCCAAAAAAATTAAACTTTCTGTCTTTTTTGAAACGAAGAACAATGATGGCCTTAACGACCGACATTGAGTTATTCCCAAAGAGTTGATGTAAATGGGTAAAACTTCATTTATACGAAGGTTCAGGGGACTGGAATGTATTTTGACATAGCTCTTAAAACACTGTGGAGTTTAATTTCTCTTCGACTGTAATGATAATAACATTGATGTTGATATTTCAAACACATTTATGAGGTCTGCAGCGCCTGGTCTCTATTTAATTTCCGACCTCTAAATCATTATGTAGTAAATGATTCTTTAATTAAGATTAATGCGAACACTCAGTTCAAAGGTCTTAATGGCAAAGCAAGCTTCCAATGTAGAGGATCTCTCTGATGATAATGTGTAACTTAAGGGGCAATTCTCGTCATCCTAGACCTGTAGACAGTTCCAATTCTTCCAACTACGCAACTTGTAGCTTCTCCTATAACTATATACATAGGGATATGCTTCTATAACGTTACAGTTTCATCTCCCTGGTATAAAGTTTCTCATTCTGCAGACACAAACCTATTTTACTGGCAAGTTGAGGTCATGTCCTGGTGAGCATACAAGGCTATAATGAGTAATCCAAACACTTTCTCCGCATTTTGTGGAATGTGATTTAATCTGCATCTTTCTGAATTTTCAAACTTAGATGTCAATCAAAGAGCAGTCACCATCTGAGAATTTTGATACCCCTACACTAAAATTATACTTTGGGGTGATGAGCATATATCTTTAACTTATAGTGCATTCATTACAAAGTTTGATATTATACAAATAATGAACGTTTATGAGTGTGATAGTATGAATAATTTCATGAGTTGAAAGATTGAACGTTCTGTTCAACGAGGCGGGGTCGAGTTGAATAAAACGTTCATCTTTTAACGAATGAAATTATTCATACTATCACACGAATGGAAAACATTTATTATTTGTTTTATATAAAACCTTACTTACTAAATAGGACAGGTTTTGGTCGAAATTTGATTCAAGAAACGGATACAGGGGCAGACACCGTGAGTTATTCTAGACTAACCCACGATGGATAACACACAACCGTGCAATAGTACTAAAAAACCCATGGCATGTGACCACCAATCCTCCAATCAGATGTAGAGGAATTAATGTGGCGTTATAAAAGTGCACATATTTCCCCTTCATTTTTTTCTATGGAATTTCATCTGTAAATCCCAGAGAGTAGAAAGGTCATGTTGAATCCTCTGAAATCCCTAATTCTGACAATATGTTGTGCCTCATTAGTTCCCAGCTAGATGTCCTACTAAGTTTGTTTACAATTATTTGGTGAAATCCAAAATCCCAACCCCCGTATTGTTTGTAAGTGGGAAGATATTAGTAATTTTAATGGTAACTGGCATAGGGTGTTCTTGCTACCGTGTGTTGCAGTCCAAGATACTAAAGTTCAGTACTCTCAAGTACGCTTTATTCATAGAATTACCGGTACTTATTCCTTTTTATACAAAATTAAGGTAAAAAATTCACCATTACGTTTTGTTGTTTGAAAATGAAACCCCGGGCACTTATTTTGGTCCTAACTTAACAGTTCTTGCATAGTATTTATGTACCCTGTCTTAGGCAAGACTTCAGTATTACCTTAGAATATGTAAATTTTAGATTGTTAGATGATATCAAGAGCCCCATAACATTTTCATATTGCATGCAAAGTATTTTCTATTAAACGGTAAATTAAACAGCAAAATTTCAAAACCACAAACTTTCTGTTGTAAGTTCAGTTTTTTTTAGATGTAGAATACTATATTTTGTGAAAACTTAATGATGATCTGCGAAATTAACGCTTTCAAGAAACTTTCGACAATGATTCGACAAAGTTCCAAGTATATGTCTCATTATTATGAAATTCTGAGTTTTCTTACATAGGGAAAACTGGTTCTACAAATTTTCTTGAGACAATTTCGAACAATGTTCATTATTTGAAAGTCGGCGTTGATTCGAAAGAACAATACTGAGAGGTATGTACTGTAGATTACTTTAATCCTAACGGAATATTTTCCTCGTGTAAAGAAACTCATATTAGCGTGAAATATTCATTTGTGAGGAAATGCTCACTTAAAACAGCTATTTTTGTCATCGCTCAAATGACACTGTTATGTTATATGTACGGAATGAAGGGTACTTTTTAAAATGACCACTGAAAGCATGTCACGATTATATACTGCAAATTTTGTAAGCATCAAAAAGCAGATACATTTAATTTTCGATTTTGGAAAACTTTATGAGTAATTATGAGACATCATTTTGTAAATATTGTACATAATCTGTATAAAAATTTCAGAATACTGAATGGTTCTATGAAATGGAAGAAAAATAATTAATAAAAGAGATGAAAGGACTGTTTGTTTATGGCAAACCAGATTTTACACAAACATTTCCCTTAAAATGGTAATGGACCGGTTACTTCATTGGGTGTAACATCTTGTAATGATAGAGATAGTCTGTTTCTTCTTAATTTTCTGAAGAAATTGTCTCGTTTTAAAACTATTTTAAATATTTGGTCCCAATGGAGTTTGACTCCGATATAGGTAAAATCACTTTAGTTAAGATTTTGGTATCTCCCAATCTATCTGGTTGTTCCATATTTTCCCACATTTCCCGTCTTATTTTGTTATTTAACTTGAATCGATCTTATTTGATTTCATTTGGTGCAGAAAATCAGACAAGATCATAAACGAAGTAAACTCATCAATACAGTTGATCGGGTCATGAGATACATATTCCAAGCTTTTTTCAAGGTATTTAGTGTACGGGAGTAAAAAGGTACTGTGACAACAGAGAAGCTTACTGGAAAGTGTTCTTCGACCTTTACTTACATTTTTTTGGGGGGAAATTTTATTTCAGTGTAATTTGAAGGACACTTACGTGATTACTGACAATTAGTTTATTTATTAATAAAGTTTGTTATGCCTAGTCTGATTGTGACTTTGAAGAACCCAATGCAATCTTTGTATTCAAATTACTTTGATTCAACACCAATATCACGGTTGATGGAAACATATGTTTTAACAAAAAGTGGTACGAACGGAATATTTTATGTAAAAGACTTTATTGGGAGGATAAAACGCGGGTCACACTACAGCGATTTCGGGTCGGATTACGGTCCGATTTTTTTGAGTTTTAGTTAGGATCTTCTCCATCTCTGGTCGGATGGAACCAAAAATTTGCCACTCTGCTTAAGACTCAAACGTATTTGCTCCGACCCTGTTGATTTTGATAGACAAATTTCCCGTATGGCAGGTTTCTTCTTGACAGTCGGCTACCCTCTTTCTATTATCAGAAAGCAAATAACCCGTGCCAAACAGGCTAATCGTTCGGATCTCCTTCAGTACCAGCAAAAGGATCCCAGTACTCGCATACCATTCGTCACCACTTACCACCCGTCTGTCAAATGTCTCATGCATACCCTTAGACGCGATTTTAAATTATTGAAGGAAGACAAATCATTATCTGATCATTTCAGTACACCTCCTCTACTTGCTTTAAAGCAGCCACCTAACCTTAGGCGATTACTCACTTCATCCAAACTTTCTACAGACCGTGACAAACACGAAGGCAACACTACCTGCCAAAAAGCGCGTTGCCAAATTTGCTCTCACATTTCTACCGGTACACATGTACCTAT
>WURT03060331.1:0-13870 GCA_009936505.3 Holothuria glaberrima | reverse complement strand
CGAAGCCCTGACAATTGAAGCACTGTGATGCTATGGGTGGGGGTGGGCGGCTTCCACGGGGAAATGCTGAAAGCCAAAAAGGATTATGCCTGATTTAATGAGGGCTTCGGCTTGGTGTTTGTCAGTGATGGATACCTTAACTGGGGGGGGGGTGGGCTGCCGCGTGGTCGCACTAGAAATTCTGGTGGTCTTCCGGAATTTAATTCCTTGGGAGACGAGAGATTCATCTATTTCAGATAGGGGATGTTGAGGGGAACCCCCTGATAACGATCATGTGGGTAGGGTTGGGGTTGGGGGAGGAGGGGTTAGCGTGTTGTAGGGGGGTGATGGTTAGTGTGCCGTCAAAGGCTTGCTTGCGCTTGCGGAGAAGCCTGTTGTAAGCTGAGAAATCAGCAGGTTGGACTATGATGCCATTTGATATGAGTCTGAATTTTGTGAAAGTTATGTTGGTTCCAATCTCTTTGGCGAGATTGGCCTGGAGGGTGGCCGGCTTAGTCAAGAACTGCTGGGGGATGCCGGTGATTCTTACGGTGGGTGGGGACTTGGGTTGGGTTGTGGTACTGGTTGGGGCGTCTTTGCCCGAAGTAGAAGGGGTGGAGAGGGGCGTTTCTTTGGTTCTGGTTTTCCTTTTTTCGGGGGGATGAGCAGGGCGTTTTTGAAGTTGGGGTGATGGGTGATAGGGGTGGAGGGAGTGTGATGTCTTCATCAGTGTCAGCCGATATGTCAGCGTCAGAGTTGGAATCGATCTGAATATCTTGGGTGTGTTGAGCCATGCTGGCCGCTTTGAGGGCTCGCCGGGCTGCTTTGGAAAGGGGGATATCGGTGTCTGAAAAGTGACCTGGGGCGTGATTGGTGGCGCGGGAAGAGTGGGTACGTTTGGTCTTAGTTTTGCCTGCCGCGGCAGTAGTAAGTGCATAAGGGGTGGAAGGAGGAAGGGAGGAGGGATCGGGGATCATTGAAGGGTGCTAGGCACTAGGCCTAGCGGCGGACAAGCAGCGAGAAAAAAGAAAAAAGAATTTGAACGGGGAGGGGAGCAAAAAAGAATAAAGAAAAAAGAAAAAAAAGAAAAAAAGGAGGGGGAGAGATACTCTACTTTAGGCCTACAAAAGAAAAAAGTAAGTGTGCGTAAAATTTGTGTAGCCAACAATGTAGTGGTAATTAACGTGTGTGTGTGTGAGTGAGAGTAAGGCTGGCCTAGGCACAAGGCCTAGGCTAGCGTGTATAATAATCTGTGAAAAATTGGCTCAAAAATCCCAGTCTCACCGAAATAAAAACAACGAAACTGAGGAGAAAACGTCTGTAGTAGGCAAAGTAGTCAGAAGATGCTTCAAATTCGCTTGATAGACTTTCATGCAATGAAATCGTTCTTTGAGGTAGCAAGCTGTGACTTCTCTCGGCGGAAGGCAGATTGAAACATGTGCAAAATTTCTCCGTAATTTTCGATTATGTATTTCGCGATACTTTCAAGATTCAAACTAGTTTTGCTGGGTCATTAAAACACTAGTCTTGTGAATTAATACTACGCGAGGCGTTATGGTTTCAATTTAGGGTGCGTTTTAGTCAACCGTTAGTGTTAGGTTTTTGATTGACAGGTCTAGTCTGACGTCACCCAAATGACGCGATCGCCATGGTAATCAGTTATGTGATCATCTAACAGAACTAACAACCTCGAGAGGTTGTTAGTTCTGTTACAATTAGGCCACGCCTACAAAGTTATGTATCAGCAGCACGAAACACAGATGTTACAAATTGCAAACAAACGTAAACATTACAAACACTAACTTACTGCCTGTCTAGCTTACAGTCCGCAGTCCTCGATACTCGATAATAAAGGAGTTGCATATGATTTAGATCAAATGGTAAAAAGTGTCTGGTCACAAATTTGTAAAAGATGATTTTAATCATTATTTACCCTATCATTGCCATTTCAATTGTGTATGTGTGTGTTTGTGTGTGTGTGATGTGCAGAATCTCTTAGTTTGACCATTTACCATCAAGATGTGAGTAATTCTCAACAGGTGTGAATTTTGCAAACCAAGACATAAGCCCCTTTAAAACATACGTATACCATGCGTGTGTTTGGATTAATGTAAAATGCGATGGATAATTTTTAATTCGAAGCTGTATCGGTGGCTGATCAAACATGATTTGGCTGGAAGTTCTGAGGGTACACCCAATCAGTGTTCAATTTAATATAGTAGAAACAGTGCATAGGAGAACTCGAAGGGGCAAAAGTCATGTTTTGCAAGAATTTTTAACCGAGTAGCGAGAACCAGGGATGGGGAAACTCCGGCCCGCGAGACCGTGTGGTCCGACTAGCGAGGCAGTTCATAAGAGTAATTTCAGTAGAAATTCAATTTATAACAATTTTTCTACCATTTATCCGACGTAGGCTTAATACGCTGAGTGATGACGCTTCTGGTGTAGTACTACTCCTCATGTTGCACAATGCAGCATGCAATATAAAACATTTCTCTTCATATAAACCAAAGTCAGGTAACTATGTGCGAAATTTTATATCGTTCGCACCGTATCCGTCCCTGTGGATTCCACGGGTTAACCCCCCCCCCCACTCCGTCCCTTGAGTAGGTTTAAAATTAAAGATGTAAATAACTTAATTTTCAATGTAATACGAAGATTAAACATTGATAAAGTGCCTTCAAAATGATATTTTTTCGGGGCGCTTCGGGCGCCTTTTCTTCGTTGCTTGTTTACTGTTTAATATGTACTTTAGACATCATGGACCTACCATCAGTGCGAGCTAAGATATTTTAAACAAATGATCACGTTGTGATATTGTAATCTAACTATGATTCGCCCACCAAAGTGTAATTTATAGAAAGTGGTGAAAATGGTGGATTTAAATCATACCTATAATTTTGCAGACACCTCAGAGCTTTCGGAGGCCATTAGGTACACAACCCATTAACAGTGTTTATTATCATCCACGACTTTAAAGCAGTTTTACTCGGGTGTCACATGACCAGACAAGCATAGGTGTCTGTCGACATGAACTTGAAGGTGTAACAGTCATATATCCTATAGGCAATGTGTTTCTCATAGGAGTTTTTCGTTCCACGCCATTTTCCTGCGAGAGGTCTTATGACTGTCAAATGGCCCGTTATAAACAAATCGTTCTGCACTTCCATTTTAAACTGCTGTTTCAGTTGTTTTGAAATGAACACCAAACACTGTAGTGATACTCATGGCCTGTTTGTGTGGGGGATGGACTGTGGTTCTGTGTTTAGGGGAATTGCCCTTCACCTTTGCCAAAAGTCGTTTCGGAACGCTGCCGGAACGCTGCTGAGATCTGAAATAGTGCTAACATTTCGTTTTTGAGTGTCGTTATGCTAGAAATGTTCGTTATTTAAGGAAATAATCCAGAAAAACACATTTTATGGCTTCTTAGCAAGGTTGAAACGTCTTGTGACACAATGAAAGAAACGACAAAATATTTAAGGGTGGAGCTCTTTTATACAAATGGATCAAGCTAGTTTGCCATTTCCCCTGTCTCTCACTCCTCCCCTATGAAGAAACGATTGACTGTTACGGCTGCATTTATTTGGAAAGGTAGTTTTACATGCCTGTGATAGTTTCTGGAGAGCTTTTGAAAACTACATGGGGCATCACTGTAATACATGGTAATAACCATACTCCTACTGTACAGTCTAGTATCTGGAGCGGACCATTGATGTTGCCGAGAAGGGGGGGGGGTTGTCCGAACCTCTCTGAATTCTGACTTGATTTTGCCCCCTCCCCTAACAAAATTTCTTAGAGTCGCCCATGAACGTGACTCATTGTTTACCTTCCAAAATGGTGTCGTTATAGGTCTGTACTGAATGGGTCTACTGAAAAGTTCTAATTATGCGATTATGAAGCTTGTATAGGCTGTACCTTTACACGAAGCTAGTTAGATAGTTAGATGAGGTTTAACGGCCCAGTTTCCAACACGAAGCTAGAGACTGCGAAACAGACCAACTCTGAACTTACAATCAAACTGGGAAATAATGTATGATGTCCGTTAATTTGTAAAGAATCAGAAAATACCCAGGTAAGGATAGTGTCAAAAATTTTCGCATTTTGGAAATCCCGCGAAAATAGCAGAATTTAGGCCAGTTCAAAGTAGAAAGCAGAAAATGCCGATTAGGAGAAAGACAAAAAATAAAAATTGTAAGACAAAATTAGCAATTGATCACGTTAGGCTACTACCGAAGCAAATTGAGGGTGCGGGTTTCCACTTTCTGTAGCCTTCATTTGGTTGAATAGGATAAAGCTAGTAAAACCATATTCTCTTGAAGAGAAAATACGTTGGTTACACCATAGTTAACTGTGTATATAAGCTATGGTTACACAGCCTACAACTATAAGTAAAACTGGAACAGTGACGTAAGGTACACGGCCTGCTGAATCAGCGATGTAGCCCAGTTGTTACTGTATTATTGACTCGCTTGTTGTAAGTCAAGTATGTCATGATTCCTGATCAAACCAGTCAAAACTGGTTACGTTCGGTGAGAAAAGTCAAAATAAACATGTGCTTCACTGTGTGTAGTTTTGTACTGAACTACTTCACTAAATGCATGCACAGTGCAGTGTCTCTCTTTTGTCGTGCACCACTGGGAGTCGATCACGATCAACGTACAGTGCTAGCAAGCATGGGCGGCGATCGGGGGGTGGGAATGGGGGATATATCCCCCATGAAATTGGACTGGGGATATTGTACATTACATCCCCCCCGAATTATCCCGGCAGTCTAGGAAATCATTTAAAAGAGTTAAGTTATTTAAAGGGAATATGCAGTTCCCCCAATTTGAAGCAGTGCACCCCGGTACACTAGTTCAGGAATGGCTCCTATCAATCATGTGACAACATTTTTGTTACTTATTTTCTAAATTTATGCAGAATAGCTAATTGGTTTACTCTCAACATTCAATGATTTGACACAGAACATTATGAAAATACTTGTGAGAGAAATAAGAGATCTGTAAGATTTAGCAAATTTTTGAAAATAAACTTGGGAGACTGCCTTCTCCCTTTAAGTTAGTTCCGGACCGTGCGTAGTCTACTTAAACAAAAATAGGCCTACTAAAATGCTGAAAATTTCACTGTCCAAATTATGATTTTAAGCCCACCAAAACCTGGGAAATCGCACATGAGGATTCCTTTCCCCCAAATTTTCCCGGGAGGTCGCGGACCCCGCTGTGGATGCGTTCTCATGTGGGATTCTCTTCCTGACGAATGAACCATCTTCCTCCGACAAGATACACCCCTATAATACATCAGTACATACCCTGTGGCTAAAGACAAAGGACGCTAGCCTTTAATTACTAGTACTCAATGACCAGGTATAAAGAAACTTTTAATTTAAAGGACATAAACAGTCGACGCAAACTTATTCTGAAACAACAACTAAATCTCACAAATATCCTTTTATTTCACTTCAAGTATCTTTCATGATATGTTCGAATATAAATATTGCATATTCAAGGTAATCCGAGGAGTTACTTCATACGTGAATTTCACAACTCGGTGACAATTATATTGTAACATGAGTCTCAATTAAAGCCATTCATGAAATAGAATAACTGGTTACTCTAATTCAACTTGGAGTGACTGCAATTTCCCTTAAAAACAAATCAAACTTTTCTTCTTGAAATCTCAGTTTCTTTCTAAAGCATGAAATCTAAAAGGAAAGAATGCTTAGATGCAACTTTAAGGTCTAAAGTGTGTCATTTCGCCCCCCCCCCCATTTGGGAACATATCAAGCGAACATTTTCTTGCAAGGTCCTACGCTACTGCTACGCGCCAACCGATGGTAGGTCCCCCGGTAGCGTAGCCTACTAAGTACCAGGCTTGTCACAGGAATGCCATGCCACAGCCGAAAAATTCAGTAAATACAGTAAATAATTAGAATTTCAGGTCATGTTATCAGTCCAAAGCTTTACCAAAGGTAACACCATTTTTGATTTAACAAAAGGTAAAACAAGCAAAATTTCTCAAAGGGTAGAGGTGTTACTACCCCCCTCAGGCAACATCCCTTTAATTACCCCTACCAAAAAGAAAAAAAAATCAGTAAATATAAAAAAATTTATAATCATTTAACATTTTACGAAGCTTTACTAAAGATACTACCATTTTGCATCCAAGCCACCTCATAAAGACAAAAATTTCTCGAAGATTATAGAGTGTTAACCCCTTCTCTTTGACAGTACGCGTTGACTTATCCCCGGCCAGAAATAGGGAAATATCACTAAATAATAACAATTTGTAAAGATATAATCATTTCAAAGCTTTGCCAATGATAGCACAAGTTTGCACTTATTCCAGGCCTAACATGTACCCTCCCCTCATCACCCCCCCCCCCAGGATGGCATTCATGCACAGGTTAGAAATGAAGGGTCCACCTGGGTGTCAACTATCTGTAGGCACGCCACTTGGTGCTCCGCATGATAGTGTCATGAACTACCTCCTAGAGATTTCGCCCAGGCTACGGCTCTGTACTTATTAAGAAAACTTCTTAATAGAACAGAAAATTTAATGATTACAAAAATACCTCTGAAAGTTGTCATAGTATAACGTTGTAAAGCTTGCAAAGGCCATTTCCGGTGACCTCGGGGTATTTTCGGCTAAAATTTTCTTTTTTCATCTCCGCGCCAACTGATGGTGGCGCTCCGCTTAGATAGTGCCACTGACTGTACCCCCCCCCCCACGTTCAAAGGCGAGTCTCCGCCCGTGCTTGCAAGTCATGTATGTGTGTACCGTACAAAAATGTTGTTAAGTTGAAGTACGCCATCATCAATCATTGATTATGAAACGTGTACTAAGCTGGATGGTTGAATTCGAAGAAAGAGGTCGTTGCACTCCTCCAGCGTGTTTGTCACACTTGAAACGTTTTGATGAGCATGGAAAAAGACCATGGAAAAAGTGCTACATTTAGAAAGCAGAATTCGACTTTTAGGAAACATAACATTCTTGACTTTTATCAAGGACTTGCTTATGAACATACATTATATTTAAACTTTCGGGGATCTAATTTATGGGAAGTCAAACGAGCACGAACAGACGAAAGTGTACTTACATTATCCTTAGCGACTGTGTCGTGGTTATATAGAATAGCGCCATGAACTTTTCGGAAACCCGGTGATGATGTGTGTATCTGTAAAAGGGGGCGTGTTCATAGAGAGAACTGAACATATCATTTCCTTCATATACCCATCGAGATTTCAGTTTCTGAAAGGAACAAACCCCTACAGACACATTGAAAGATTTTTAAATATTTTTTTGTTTTACACACACACACACACACACACACACACACACACACACATATATATATATATATATACATGTTTTTTTTATTGAACCGATCCTTTTTTTGACGAAAGCTTGCCGTGGCATAAATTTGTTTTTATGTTTTATTTCAACCTTTTTTTAATAGAGGGTAATTTTCTTAGCTCATCTGAACTAAGCTTCCAAGAAGCCATTAAAATAAGTAGTCATAAAATGGGCAATAAAGTAGCAAATTAAATTTAAACAGAAGTCAAACAGCAATAAAAAAAAAAAAAAAAAAAAAACTGAAAGGACTGAAAAAATGGAAAGTAACAGGGAATAAAATAACATAATACAGTAAGAGTGCTGCTAAGAATATTACACAAACATTTAAAGATGTGAAACAAAGCTAAGAAGAAACATATTAATTAAAACAAAGTGGTAAAGAACTAGATATCCCAACAATTACTCTCACCCATCTAGAATTCGACAAAATGATATGAAATGATCATAAAACATGTAAATGACAAAATTGCAAAATATTTCTGGACTGATCGTTCAAACGAAATGGGAAATCGAGAACTTATGATGCATCCTTCAGAATTGCTAAAGGCCGGTTGATTACTGCAAACTTCAATGTTTCAACGCCATAAAATATGAACGAACTGTAAGGGGCATGAAGGCAGCCCTGTGTGGTTCATTTATATTTATAGCTGTCATAGTTTGTATAGTTTCGACCAGCCTTTAGGAGGCTTGGGGGACTCCTTCTTTTATTAATGTTTGAAGTCTGGTTTCCACGAGGAGTCTGTTAATGTAGTTCGCCGATTCAATGAGGGGGTGCATTATTCACTGGCCCACAGACCGACGGACCGACCGACTGACTCACCGACCGACTGAGCAGGCTCGAATCCTAGTTTATTTTTTCTGTATAAAAGGGGGCAGAAACTCGAAATGAGAGCGAAACTATTTTGGGGTTTTATGTAGTTATTTTCATGAAATGTGACATATTATCGGCACAATTTTTAGTTTAATCGACATTCGCAAACAAAGTTGTTAAGGAATACGGTAGACAAAGTAAATACAGCAGATTTATATAGATAATGCTTTCCTCAAACGACGGATATTCCACATTGAGTGTGTGGGGGTCAACACATGTTGTACCGATATTGCAAGTAGCCGATATTACCGATACCGATATTTCAGTCCTCAACATGGGCCGATACCGATCGGGAACGGATATTTGGGAAATAAGCATTCTGCATGCTATCCATAGGTCATTGGGTACCACAACTAAAGGTTGTTTCATCTTAATGGGGTAAAATATTGGAACTTATACATTAAAAATACTGAAATATATTTTACCATTTTCATGACAAGTAGGACGGTAAATATCGCTTAGTTGATATCGACCCTAAATGTAAATTTCACCGATGATGAATACCGACGATCGGTTCGGTCCAACACTAGTCAACAATCGACACAGAGAAACAACGGTTCCGTATATTTGGAACAACAGTAGGCGTTATAAACGTGCTATTCATATAGACAGGAGGATCAAACGGCCACAACTTTGGTCGCCGTTCAAAAATCTTTACTGAGTCCTACAATAATGGCCGCCGGCCTGCTGTCGTTCGCACAATTTGAATCTACAACAATGAAGACAAAAGAAAAACCAGATAGCCAAAAGGCTAAGTGATTCCTTGTCTCTGAAAATGTTTCTTGTCTGGGTTTTTGCTCCCTCCCGCTGAAGGCAAAAACCTGAAACTACAGCCCACGGAGCTACAATCCCATATGCAAGTGTAGCTCCAGTCTTGGTCAAGACGTTAGTAAAATTTTTCACTTCTCATGTTTTTACAAAATGAGGGCGCTTGACAACTAGAACTGTACATGCTCGAGTATTTCGTTCATTACTAACAGAAATTTGGAGACATGTAGAGGGCGTCTTCACGGTACTTCCAAATGAACATGGCATAGGCGGTGTACAACTAATACTACGGTTTTGAGCAAGACTAGTGTAGCCATCGACCTTGCCCCTCTTGAGATAAAATCATGTTTGTTAGCAGTTTACGAGGACTTCACCTCGGATAACCTTTGACCTCTACCAAAAACAATATGACTCATATACTGACTATAACGCATCCATGCACATGCCATTATGAAAAGTTACTTTGGTTCCTATCAATCCCATTTACAAGGTTTTCGGTTTTTGACCTCTATTGACTTCTGGCGACCTCTTCAAAATCGTTATGGTCCTTAGTGACTTGAGTGCTTCTTTTGATACAGTATTTCAGCGGTGGGGAACCTTTTTCCTCTGACGGGCCGTTTTGATAGTCATAATCCACTTGCGAGCCGCAGACAGCGAGGGCGCAACTCGCTCTCATCATGAGACGCAGGCCAAGGGGCCCCAAAAGGGCCCCAGTGGGGTCTAGGAAAAGCCCAGGCAAGGAACTGAGGCTGAACCCCCGAGACTCTGGAGTTTATACAGATTTGTGGAAAATTGAATCTTCATCCACTGCCTTTAAATGAAATAAAATGCGCGAGGCTGCTTAGACCGGAGGCATCACATTATTGTCATTTGTCTTTTTTATTCATATATAATAATGAGCAAATGGAAAAAGAGCGCGCGAAGCGCGCTGAAAAAAAAGTTTAATTTTTTGGAGGGACAGCTATACCCTTCTTCCCGAATCTAGTTCTGGGAATAAGTAAAGTGCACACCGAGTTTCGCACTGTAAAAGATCAACCTGTGCATGTGATATTGCACTTCTTTTCAATGCTACTGAGCCTCCCATGCAAAGCTTCGGTAATCAGGTTACCCACCAGACGTACAACGATTCTGAACCTGATTATGTTTCACGAAATTGTGGGCACTTTACATCAAAAGTTGCGCATACTTAGGTTTTAGTAGTATAGAAACTCCCTGGTAACATACTGGTAGGGTAATTCAGCAGTTTCATTTGAAATATCCGGAAAGTGATATCAGCAGGATAAACGGTGGGCACTGTGGGTTAAAAGAATATTATCATTTACTGTCAAGTGATTTTGTATTTCCATGTATGACGTTCTATGATGGTCCAGTTCTGTCCACTGCTCACCTCAGTACCATAGTGGAAATAATACTTTTTCCAAAGTCCTCTTGATTCTCTGGCGAAGAGCAAGGGCGAGACCAAGCATTACTCCCGAATGAGTTCTGCTCCACAAAGGAGCTACGTCCCCGAAAGGACAACAAACTTAACTGACCAACGTCGCGACCGTTAGACCTCTACATCAAGAGTCTGTCATGCGCTGCCCGTTCTTACGTGGTCCGTTCTTGCGTGGCCATTCTTGCGTGGTCCCATTGCGGAAATAATTATGATAGGCACTCGCCTAGATAAATTGAAATGAATAAGGCTAATACTGTGATAATTGTTATCTGTTCTCGACATCAGCTTAATATACTTCGGTCATCTTCTCATTGGTAAAGCTAGGGTAGATTGCTTGCCCAATGTGAAATAATGACTTGCTTTTCTGAAAAAAAAAAACCCTGAAACTTGACTTACAAATGAATAAGAAATGTGAAATTGCTTTTGGTCAAGTTTGTATATGATTCTTAAAATACGTAATTCAGTTTCCAGGTTTTTCATACCCTCATTCTTTTTCTTCTTATCAGTCATCTTGAGAGACCGCGTGTTTGGTCTATAGTGGTTAGACCATCCGCCTCTCATGCGGGAGGCCCGTGTTCGATTCGCAGGTCGAGTCATACTAAAGACTTTAAAAATGGAACCTTCTGTGCTGGATGCATAAGCAATGGAGTAAGGGAAAACAAACCAGTGAGCCACATCTGGAAAAAAGGACGTGGCCTTGAACCAATTGGATAGAAGCTAACTATCAGCCATCTTGACTATGCGAATTGCCTGTATAGTGATTAACTTATTTATCTTATTAATAAGCTACGGCGTGTACAAAATGCCACTCTCAGGCAGACCCGTAGTCAGACGAGGCCCTGAAGGGGGTCGGGTGGGGTGGAATATTTCCTTAGAAGTGAGGTATTCTAAAATACATTAAAGCAATGGTAACTTTTGACTGTCTCGGGACGAAAAATGTTTTTGGCAGACGCCAACCCGGACCATGGGATTGTGTCGTCTTGTACACGTGTTACTTCTCTCCTGTGCCAGGTTCACTAGGTTTCCTATTACCTGCATATGTGACCTGTCTTAAGGATTTGCTGTCTATTAGGACTTGGTATAGCAATTGTTCTCGTTGCATGAGTTATTATTATCTCCTTTTCCTTCAGGCTAGGGTCTACTTAAACTAGGAGAGTGTTTTTTTTTCTTTACTCCCAAACAGTAAACATTCAACAGGGGGCAGAACCCCCAAATTGTGTGGTTTCGTGACCACCAAAAGGGTGGTGCTGAATTTTTGTACCATTCTAAAAATTAAAATTGCGGGGAACTTTTTTTCGCCCACATATCGGCAGCTTTGGCTGGTCTACATGAATTAGGAAACGTCATTACAATTGTCTTTTTCTGGACACATATGAAGGGGCGGTGGTTGTATCATTATTAAACAGCATCTTTGATGTGTATACTTTAAAAGTGTGGCGGCACCTATTAGGTGTTGCATTTTGGCACTCCTGGTTTGAGTCCCACTCTGAATGTGTAGTTGCATTAAATATTATCAACTGATACCTTACTATCTTTTATTTCAAGACAACAGGCAGTCCCCAAAATTGCTTCGAAAAATCAGCAGTCTTGAACTTAAAAGTACCTCTAAGGACGTTGTAACAAATAACTGTTAAAACAAAAGCTAAAGCAAGGAATATATACTCCTTGAATTTCATAATTCACTATCAAAAATTTAATTTTGGTCACATGCCCAAATAGACCATTCATGAATTATGATGACGGGGTATATTTATTTAATTGAGGTGACTGCATTATCCCTGTAAGTATAAAGGTTTCATGTGGGGGGGGGGGGATAACATGTGCCCAGTCCCCAAATGAAATGTGGGTGTGCGAAAAGTAGGCATACTGCATGTTGTAACATATTTTTACTGATTTTAACATGCGTTATCGAATACCGGTGCATTCTTCCAGTGAGGCTAAAATTCCGCAAAATGTTTCGATGACAAATTATAGTTTCGTTTCTACCTCACCATTTTGTGATAATGTCATCATAAGGCTGATTCGGACTTCTAGGCGGAAATAAATTTTAATTATTTGGCAATCGTTGCAACATTTTCAAGAGCTGTAGAACCATTTCACTCAGACCATACATCATCATCCACTTTCGGTGCATTTCCTGTTCAAGCTTATTTGAATGTCAAATTTCGTGCATCAAACTGTTATTATAGGCAAAATGTGATTTCGATAGCCTTTATTACACAAAAAAATGACATTTTAGAGATTCTTCTCATAATGCCAATTTGTAAATACTGAGAAATCACAGCTTCGCACTTTCAGGGCGTAGGAAGCATTGCTCTCCACAATCCACATTGATTTGTAACAAATCATCTTACCGTAGATGAAACAGTGCCCTCAAACCCCTCTCACATCAACTCCTTTCCTTTCCAGTTCCCATTAAATCATAAAAATTCTTTTTATTGAATATTGATAAATTCACGTTCAAGTGAAACTTCTACCAACCTGCTAAAGACATTTCACCGAATTACTGTGTTGTTATCACTTAGGCTGGCCGGGATCCGCACGCTATAAATGTTGGGAACGAAATGTTATCACTTGGGCATAGTCGTGAGTGCCGACTAAGATAAAAAACTGAAAACTTGTTTACTTTTGAGTTTTTTCACTTTAAGAAGATTTTGAGTTTAAATATCTTGTCGGTAAGTTTTCAAAAATTGCTTTGAAAATGGTTGGGAGGATGCAGGCATTTATATAATGAAGGGACTGATGGCACCGCTGCTGCGCTGTGATTACCGTATGAGTTGCCCCTACATTCGGTTTGTCTCTTCTGAAGTAGGATTTCAAAATTTTGCTGCCTGCCATTTGATTTGACAATGAGATAAACTATGAAGTAAAGAAAAGAGTGTTACCTACTTTCTTAATGTAAAAAGTGAAATTCCACAAAAAATAGTGACTGTAGTGACCAGGCGTGTAGCTAGGATTGCGTCATGGGAGGGGATTTGAAGAAGTGCAAAAAAGGGGGAGGGGTCTAAGGGGAGGGGTTCTTTGAAGAAAAAACTTTAAAAAAAAACAGTAGTTACTGGCTGTTTCAAAGCGGTCACATAATGATAAAGATAATGATACACCATTTCATAAACACGTATAGTTCTTTGTATTCTTATCTTGATTTCCAGATGCCAAAAAATGTTGCATACATCTAACCGACTCATTTCCCAACCCCAACCCCACGCATTAGGTTTCTTGCCTTTTTGCCCTAGCAGATTTAATATTTATCCTCACAAAGTACCGTAAGTCCGTTTTTACGTAAATTCCTGAATCTGAACCTCAGAAAAATATGACCATAAAGTGTATTAAAATGGTCGCTTTTATGCTAGAATGTGAAAAGAAGGGATTGAAAATGGAAACATGTTGCATAGAAATACTTGGGGCGGAGGAATGGGAAAGCAGTTTTCTACCAGGTGGGGACATCTGAAAGAAAAGGTTGAAAA